>CP119858.1:0-39503 GCA_033953505.1 Leishmania tarentolae | reverse complement strand
GGGTATATTGTCGTCATTGGGGAGATCTTCACGCCGATGCTGCCGGTGATCCGCTTGTACGTGCCGTGGCTCTCCTCGCCCTCGCACATAATGATCGCATCATGGACATTGGTGATGCTGCCTTTCTCGTGCTTTCCGAAAGTGTCGCACCTGTATGTGACTTCATTCCTAGCGGTCGCTGCGACCTTCTTCATCTCTGGCATCATTGTCTACCGCTACTTTATTCCGCTGAGCTCGTCCCCGGTTACAAGGAACTCAGAGGAAGGCATCAAGTACTTCCGGCTCTCTAGCGGGTCTCTCCTGGCGCTTCCCGTCGTGATGTTCGCCTTTGACTGTCAGTCCCTCGTATTCCAAGTGTGGACGGACCTCGCCTACCCTTCGCGCGCCAGCATGGCAAAAGTGGCGACTATTAGCGTATCCGTCACAACTCTTGTCTACGGCACGGTCGGATTCTTTGGATACAGGGCCAACACCCCGTACGTGCACGGCAACATCTTGACTAACTACAACCCGATGCATGATCGCCTCTTTGCCATCGGTGAAACCTTCTACTCCATCACCGTCAGCGTCGCCTATGTCTTGATTCTCATTCCGTGTCGCGATGCCATCTTCCAAATGTGGTACGGATTCAGCCACACTCACGAGTCTCTAGAAATCCCCCATCATAGCAATCTCCTTGTTAGCATTTTACTATCTTTTTTCTGTCTGTGCCTTGCACTGCTGGCACCAGGTTTTCTGTACATTGTAGCGCTTATGGGTGCTTTCTGCAGCAGCACGCTATGCTTTACCTACCCGGCCCTTTTCCGGCAGCGTCTTCATATTCTGGGACTAGCGCCGTACACGGGGTATGAACGCCCCGCTGTGTGGGCCATGTATTTTTTGGGGTTTGTTGGTGCCATGATCGGCTTCTTCACCCTCGTTGGAATCTAACACTTCGAAGCTTGGCTGTTGTTTATCGGTTTCCTCTGTGCGTCTGTGTCGACATAGGCGTGGTGTGCATGAGCCCTGACGCGTCCATGTGCTGTGTGTGTGTGTGTGTGTGTGTGTGTGTCTTTTGCTTTGTCGCCACTCCAGCCGAAGGCTGTGATGCTCTGTTCGGGGACAGTAGGGGGTCCGTACAAGCCTCGGCCATCTGACAATCGCGTGTGGATGTTCGTGTGCCGTTTTACGTCCCATATCCTTTCTAGGTTGTTGTATGTGAGCGCCGCTTCTGCACGGTAACGACCCTCTCCGCTTTCTGTACATCCTTACCACTCGCTGGTAATTCCGCCTCAGCGGTCATTCCTTAGTCACGTCTAACGCAACAACAGAAAACACGCACGCGCCATCACGAAAGTCGTTTTGCCTCACTTCGACAACGATGGACCAAGAAGACACGACGATGCCCTCGGTCCCTTCCGTTTCATGTCGCTCTCCATCCAGTTGGTTTGTGCAAGCGAATATAGCAAGCTCATTACTGCACTTAATGATTGCACTGAACGCGCACGGTCCCCTCGATTTGCTAAACCTTCGCTCTCCCGCTGGGGAACACGGAAGAGCCTTATCAGCTCGCGGCTGTCTCCCTTCTTCGGGAGCAGCGCATAAGATTTCACGCTACCTCCTCTCCCTACCCGCCTCTTCTCCTCAGTGAACTTCTCTTCGCCCATCATGACTTCTTTGTCGCATAGTCCCCCAATAAGAGGCGACGCAGGGACGTTTTTTGCGCTGGTGAATCTGCGCAGCGGGGGACTGCGGACCTCAGAGTACGTGCTCCACAAGCTGAGCGATACACTTGGCGCCGATCGAGTGTGGGTCCTCTTTGAAGGGGGAACTGCGGAGCGTCACCGCTCTGAACTGGAGCAACTCCTACGCAGACAAGCTCCCAAGTACATCATTGTTGCTGGCGGTGATGGCACCATCTCTTTTGCGATGGATATAATCAAACGACTGCATGACGAACACGTGCTGTCACCCAACCATGGCGTGATTGCGCCTTTCCCACTTGGTACCGGCAACGATTTCAGCTTTACGCTCGGCTTCGGCAGTGGTTTTGCACGCTGGATCGTGCTGGGTGAGAAAAGGTTTCAGCGCCTGATGCGGGACTACGAGACGGCCACCATCACAACCGTTGATAGATGGTCGCTTCATGTGACCAGCACGACGGCACGGCACCCGGGTAGTGTGGAGCACCACCACGTATTCAACAACTACTTCTCCATCGGCTTTGATGCAGTAGTGGCAAATCGGCTCAACCACTTTCGGGGTCGGTACCCCTATCTCTTCATAACTAGGCCAGTGGTCAAACTGTGGTACGCCGCGTTTGCCGTCATGGCTCTTTTTACCGAAAAGAAGATCGGTGCTTCTGTTCTCCTCGAAGTTGACGGGCGCCGCCTACCGGTGCCAGCGAGTGCCAAATCTGTCGCAGTGTGCAACATGTTGACGTACGCCGGCGGAGCTGTCGCCTGGAATGGTGATGCCGCTGACCGCTACGCCAAACCCTCTGTGTGCGATGGCCGCGTAGAGATCCTCTGCTTTTATGGCATATGGCACCTGGCGCTTGTGCGCCTTGGCTGGTGCTATGGGAAGAAGCTGGGTCAGGGCAGCACTGTCTGCATTGAAAGCGACTGCTACCCCTTCCAGTTTGATGGTGAAGAGCTACTGAGCGTGGTGGGAGGTACGGGAAAATTTACACTCCGTATTTCTCACTTCTCTACTTCAGAGTGTCTGGCCGTGCCGCCGCGGAAGGAAACGAATGCCTTTGTCCTCTTGCTGGCACTGGTGGCAGTGGTACTAGCCATCATCAGCATTTTGTACCGCTCTGTTATTGTAGAGGATGCGTGTTCTTGATTTTTACAAACGGGCGGGAGACTGGTAGTGGCAGCACAGCGTGTCGATTGCGTACTGCCTATCGCTCCATCAGCACTACGGTGCCCACATACTCATTTGTGTTTGTGATGAGCGCAGCTCGACTCAGTGTTGAAGGCAGTGTGCTACTTGAGATGCGGGGACAGCTTGAGGCCCACAGTACACCGCATTTTTCGATACGGTCTTGCATACAGTGAGCTGGATCACGCACACACCACCCTCACTGCAAGGGCTTTTCTCCTTGTGTGTCTACGCCTGTCACCTTTGCCCCCATAGGACGACCTTACAGGAGCTTTTTGTGCGCAGGTGCATGTCTCTTGGAGGTGTCCTTCCGATGGAAACCCCGATGCCTTTGAAAGACGCGCAGGTTTAGGAGACTGCGGAATGGCCCTACTGCCCCAGACTCATGACAGCATCGCACCTGTGGCGGTGCATGTAGCACGTGGTCTAAGCACACTACCCACCGTGCAGCATGAGCAGAAATGAAAGATGCAGGCATCGCGCCACCGAGTCACAAGCGTTTTCCTGAGGAAGGCTCAGCTATGCTGAAAATATGAGAGGTGTGCGCAGGCGCTGTCAAGCATGGCTGGCATGGTGCACGACATTTTCGCAGAGAATTCACAGGTTAGCCCAGCAAGAGTGATGGGGAGCAAAGGCGCACCCAGACTCATACAAGTCGCCCATAAAGTGCATGCACTGCGAAATCTGCGCCATCTTGTGCATCCCGTCGGCCGGGGCTACGCAAGCGCGTGTGACGGAGACGTCGCAAGAGCACTCCATTTGGCATCATCGAGTCCTCCAGGGTTTCATACGGAGTGCCTCCACGCGACTTCGTTGACTGTTGTAGCTGGAAGCGGATCAGGAAGGGGCGCATGTAACGCCGGCAGAGTGTGCAGAGGTCCTCCAGAGAACCCTGGCCTGAGGATGGCTACGTCCCTCTTCGGCCGCATCTGGGATGCACCTAGGCCAGCCTCTGTTGCCCACACGACGGACGGCCCCGCTTCCGCCCTCGGACCGGCTCTGAAAACGCCCCACGCTGGATCAAGGCGGGCAGGTCCCCTTCCTCGCCTCCATATAGCGTAGTTCCACGGCAGGAGGGTTCGCACTAGATGACCAGAATGTAGCTGCAGTGTTCTAGCGGCTGAGGTGGTGTGGTTGTATGTCTATAGTCGAGCACTTGGCGGTGCAACGGTACTTTCACTAGGAGAAATCCGTTTCGCAAGACCGCTGTCTCTCTTCATATCTTTTTTGTGAACGATCCTCTTGCCCTCCTCCCCCCCCACACACACACAAACCGCTGAATACCGGAGCAAATGAAAGTGTGCAAGCTTGCTCGGGTTTGCCTACGCTTTCTCCTTGCGAGTACAGCGGTTCCAACCTTTCCATCCCCTCTTTTCCAACAGTGGTATAGGGAACGTAGACGGTAATCTGCTTCGTCGTCCCCGGCGCTGCTTCTTTTCGGCATGCTCTGCAAGAGCAAAGAATTCGATAAAAGCGGGCACGTGCTGAAAATAGCGTGTCATTCCTTCATCCTTTTCTTCCCCACACCAGTGCCACCCCGCTGACCACGCGGCGCTCTGCTGGTGGTTTGTTGCCGCACTGCTTCTTGAAGGTGATGTGCTCCCCTCTACTTCACCACTGTCATTTTTTGTACCTCTCCTCCCTCAATTTGGCGCATGCATCTCTCTCGCCCCAACGCAGGAAAAGAAACAGAAGCGGCAGAGGGCTGGCTCCTCAGAAAGGATGCAAAGCGGATCTTGTCGTCTAGCGCCTTCTATTGCAGCCCGCTCACTCCTGTCGCCCTTCGGGATCGGTGTGTCAAAGAGGATCGCGCTTGTCGGCAGTAGCAACTCGATAACAGCGGTGCTAGTGAAGGAGAGCGTACCGGCTGGCACGCCGCTGCTTGTGGCACCCGATGCTGCGCTGCTCACGTGCCAGGGAGCTCTTGACGCGGACGTGGATGGTTTGGTGCCACCACCAGCGGAAATGCTAGAGCTGCTAAAACGTGATACGGTACAGATGGACCACGTTTACCTAGCGTACTATCTATCGCTGCGGTGCTTCACCAACAGGGAGGACTGGCTCTCTTGCCAGATTCATCGTTTCGAGGGCACCGGTTCCACTTCTCGGGAAGCTGCAACTGGCTTGCGCATCTGGAAACGATTTGCGCAGGAATACGTAACTGCCCCTGTTCCTGTATTTGTAGCCGCCTTACAGTATGTTCGCGAGAGTGGCTTTCGAAAACCCGCCATTGAGGGAGACTCGTTGCCGACCCCACTACCGCCAGCGCTTACAGTTGCCCCAGTAGTCGACGTTGCGGTGCAAAGCCGTGACGCCGTGAACTCGGTGCTCACGGCTACTACCGCAAAGGCTCTCAAAGAGACCTACTTGCACGGCGACATTACCGGTGCAAGGCAAGCGCTATTGGCTAAAAAAGACGCTTATGTTTACTGGGTGCTTACTGCGATCACGGATATCCCGGTGGGCGGTGAGGTCTCTGTTGCATCAGAGTTCGCGCTCTAGTCTACGCAGCTGCTCGGCTGCCGCTTTCAAATATATATGTATATATATATATATAATTGATTGATTGGAAGGATGCAAACCTCCACTTCTGACAGCTTCTTGCTCTGCGTTATGTGCACTGACTCGCGTATCAAGTGCTACGTGTCACAGGTGCGCGCCCATGAAGAAGCACACTCATAGCCGTGGCCTACAGCGTGGACCTTCCTTTTAGGACTCCTTGCTGAGTACCGCACACCTCTACACTGTTTGCATGCTGTGATTTTCTTACTAAGATTCTTCCTTCCTCTGCCGCTTCCTACGGCAACCAAACGAGTATACTATGCGAGAAACTTCATGGGACTTCTTAGAATGCTCGAACACCGAATTTCCATGGAAACCAGCAATCACCAGTCTACCTTTTTTTTCTTATCCTCGGAAAGAATTCTTTTTTTTTTCCCGCCGTCGTCTTGTCTGCGTGGTCAAAGCCCCGTTGGTGATGCTGGGGCCCGTCACGTGTTTTCTTGTTGCGGAAAGCTTTGGAGAAGAGTGAAATAAGGGAGAGGCGCTCGAAAAAGTGGTATGCCGATGCGGAGACGGTCACTACGCAGCTCGTCATCTCAGTGGCATGCTTCGCCACGGACCGATCGTTTCGTCGCTCGGTTGTGCTGCTCTGCTCATCCCAGATCTGGAGGCGGGCCATCGTAGGCCTTTGGCTCCCCCCCCGCTCTCCTCCCTCCCGCAACGCCCCCACCCACTGTCTTCCCGACTGCCCGCGACGGAAAACGCGGGGCACGGGAGCGGCACACTGCCCCGTACCAAACCAGGAACTCGGCCACCTCGGCCGAGTTGGGAGGAAGCATCGAGGTGCACCACATGTTTCGCCTGGTGACATATTTTTCTGCTTTGCGTTCCTTCTGCGAAATCTAAAAGTTTTCCCGCTATGACCGTGGTACGGTTCAGGCCAAAGCGTTAGGGGGCTCCGGCTGTTTCGCTCTGGTGCAACCGCCCTTGGCATTCGCACTGAAACCCCTTGACATGCGCCTCACGCCCGGGAGAGATGGCCGCCCGCCCTTGGTCCAAGGACGAAAAACAACCGCATCACAGAGGGGCTCTGCTGCAGGCAACGCCGAGCAGAAACGGCACCGCAGACTCCCCTTAAGCGGACGCCAACCTCGCCAGCACACAGATCCCCACGTTTTTGGCAAACTGCGCCTTGCCCACTTCGGCGGCCCCTGCAAGAGGTCGGTCAGCGCCGCGCATGGGCTGGTGGCCGACGCCGGGGCGGCGGAGGGGGCAGCGATCCTCTTCCACGCACGGGGGTGCAAGGGGCCGCACATCCCCCTCCCCCCTGGAAGGGTACAGTGAGCTTGGCGGCGCGGTGGTCCCTCGGCACAGTGGTGGCGATGAGCCAGTCCTAGATGAATCTGTGGACCGTCAGGGTAACATCCCCCTAACCCCGCTGACACGTGCCTATCGCGCCGTATTGAGTTTTCCGTGTCGCTGGCACCAAACACGTGCTTGACATGGAGGTTATTCTGCAGAACAGCTCAGGTCTGCTTCACTTTTCTCTAGTGTGCCGGTGTGGACGAGGCAAGATGAGAACGACGCTAATAGCATGAGCATGCACTGCGACGCTACTTGTTACCTGATGGAGAGCTTTGCCATGCCAGCAGGGAGCAGTGGCTACGGGGTCGGACCTCAGATGCATACATTTAGGGGGGCCACCTGCGCAAAGGCGCACGGCCATTTCGGGAACGCCTTCCTGGAAAACTGTGCAGGGGTTATTACGTATACGGTGCAGAATCCTGCATCGCCACCATCACGCCTGTGCGGTGCATCTCTGTGGCGGCGCTGGTGTGCTGAAGAGCGAAGAGACTAAGCATCGTATCGGCCTGTTGGAGAAGGGATGCAGGGGAAACGCGTCTTCAGCAACATGCAGACTTGAGTCGTGGGTTCCTCAACGGAGCTGGACTAATGAAGCACGGCAGTGTATTTTTTAGCACACGGTACTCGCGCTGCATGGAGGACAGCGCAGGCCTAAAACGATGCTTGACTATCGAAACATACCTCAAGAAAAAGAGCAGCCACTGGACGCGCACGTCTGTTGAGTTGACGGGGAGATCTGTAGTGAGCTGATGCGACTGTGATTCTGATTGGACGCCTCTTTTGGCACCGCACTACTCCACCTCTGTTCGCTCGCACTGAGAGCCTGCAACCCTGCTCGAGGGCAGGTTGCCGCCTCTCGGCTCCCCTGGAGCGGGTGGGCCCTCGACACTGAGGTACCAGACCGTTGCGGATATCATCGTTTGCGACATCAAGAAAAATTAACTGTATATGAATGCGCGGCCTGCTGTTGGTGCTGAAGAGCTACATGCCTCTGTACTGTGTTTGCACGACAGCTATTGCTTTTTGTTTGCGGGCGCTGATTGTCGCCATTCTCTGTGATCCATTTTCTTTTCCTTGCTCCGTGCTTCTATCTACGGCCCCTCTGTTGCTTTTAAGCCGCTTTTTATTCTATTTATGAGCTCTGCACCCGTGCACACGGAACTTCATGACGTACAACCAATCTATGGAGCCCTGTCCGTTCCCGCTCATTTGTCTCACAGTATTACTACAAGAGATTCTTTCATCTCTGTATCTCTGTATCCAATATCGAAAGCCAACCATTCGACGACAACGGCCGAGTCTCAATATTTTTGTCAGTGCTTGGTGAGACAAGTGTCTGTCCGCACCACCACCTTTCCTGCATATGCATAGGAAACTATAGACATTCCTTCAAGATTTCAAAACCTATCCAGGAGGGGTGATCTCTTCGCTTACTGGTACTTGCAAAAGTGTTTGTACGGTCGCCATGGAGGGGCAGAGCCCTGACCCCTCAGAGGTGGATGAGGACGCTCTTTTCAGTGAGGACCACCAGGATTCACAAACGCGTGTTCTCAGCGACGATGAAGACTACAGCTCCGACAGCTCTGAGCACAGCTCTGTCGCGCGAACGGCACCAGCCGAGCTCTCGACGCGGCGCCTCTCAGGCCAAATATCAGAAAGAACTCGTGGCATAGGGAGGGAGTCTATGCGGTGTCTCCGCGAGGCCTCGTACCCCGTAGAGTATCTCTTTGCACAAACGGAAGCGAAGGAAAAGTGCTCAACAGACTTCAGCACGGTTAAGGAAGATAAAGGGGTGGGCTTGAAGTCACTTGGTGGACTGGTCAAGTACAGCTCAGCGAACCTTCTCACGCGGGCGTGGTGCCTATGCTCCTCGGAGTTGAAAAACCTTGAGTACCCGCTGTATAGTAAGCTACCAAAATGCCCTGAAGTGCTGGAAACTCGGTTTGTCGACACGGGTGCAATATCCCAATTCATGTGTACTATCGCTCTTCAGCTAGGAGAACGTTATCACCGTGTGGCTCCAGTTTACCTTCGATCTCTGCTCGTTCAGGCCGTCGTTCGAGACGAGATAGCAGGCGTAAATGAGAACTTTGCGAACACGACACCGTACGCGGACACCCTGCTCGACTCAGCTTGGGAAGGTGAAAGTGCATCTGCTGATGACGCAGATGACGTATCAGGCAATGAGACGAGTGACGACACCCAAGACGAGAATGTAGAGGTGGAGTCCTCTGTGAGCGCTTTTGATTTCAGCGTTGCGCTGGTTTTACCCGTCGTGCCGCAAGGAATCACGTACGAGAGTCTTCATCTTCTCCACACCTTGGTTGACCGATGTCTGAGTTCCTCTAGCGGGGTGGCAGTGCTGCGATCCTGGGGCGTGACGCGCATTATGCGTCTGTTGCTTCGTCACATGAACGTGCACGCTGGGCAAAGCGTGAAGAAGAGATGGCTTTCGACAGCAATTTCGTTGCTCTCTAAGATGGTGCTTTCTTCCGGTGACACAAAAGTATTTTGTGCACTTTTGCGGTGGAGTCTGCGCCATGCAGACACAATGGCGATGTTGCACATGAGCGGGTTACGAGGAATTGTCGAAGGTGTAGAGCAGAGAAGTGCGGTTCGTATACGCCTGTCGATCCCGACAGCCACACCGAAAGAGCAGACGATCTCGCTGATTCACTCTGTTGGAAGTACTCCTGCCTGTGTGAGAGGCCTTTGTGTGATTCCGGAAGACGACGCTCTCAGATGTATTGTTTTCACAGAAAACCGCTCCTTCAAGGTCTCCTTAGCTCCGCCATTTGAAGTGTTATGCTGTAGTGACACCGCCCCCGAGTCGTGCAGAGGTGTATATGTCGAGAAGGATATGTCAATTGGTGTGCTTGGCGATCGCGGGAACGTCTTTGTGATCAATAAGGACACACTAATGCTTACCCGGATAGTGTCCCCTCCGTCGCATTTTCTGAGCCCAACTCAGTTTCCTTTGTACATTGGCGAGGGTGAGTACGTGTCACCGTACTTTTTAGCTGGCGCTTCCGCCGAAAGGCAGGTCTGCTTTACGGGAAATGAGGTGAGAGGGTCACTGACGCCGAGCACCATCGCCCTACCGCGTACGTGCGATTCATTGAGCATTCAGTTCTACCTTTGCCCAATGCTCGCCAGCACGGTGGATGAAATGACGCTCCTCCATCTCACCACGGGAAACAAGAATTGGCTTTCCGTGTCAATCTCGTTAAACCCTCTCACCTCCACCATGGTGCTCACATTCGGCCATGGACAGGACGCCGTAGCTGAGGTTCGAGAGCCGCTGAGGGCACAATGGGTTCTCTGGAGCGCGACGTTGACGTCTACCAATGACACGGCGTCGTGGAGTGTCTTCAAGAACGGTGTTGTGTGTGAGGCGCACAGCCAAAGCGGCGCCTTCATACAACCCAATGGTGTGGTTACCCCAGTGCTCTTCAAGGGTCGCTTGAGCGCACATATATCGACGCTACAGCTGTGGAGCCGTGCGCAGAGTGTTGACTGCATGCGCAGCTGTGCGCTGGAGCACACGCCGGAGAGCAAATCGCAATTTCTTGTGTTTTCGTTCTTGATGGATGAAGGGCTCGGGCGCTCTTTCCACAGTCCACAAACCGGCTACGTTTGGCAAGGGACAGGGGTCATCTGGGATACCCCGCCGAGGCCGTTTCCGGTCAGTCGGCATTCTCCGAACAAGGTTTACTGGAGGCCGTCTAGTGACTACTACATTGTCACCAACCACTTTGAGTACGCCATTATCGAGCCACAAGCGACAACGTGGATCGACCGCGACGGCCGCGTCGTGGAGCAGGAGGAAGGACTTCTGCTCGTCAGCGAGCGGCCTTTTTACAACACTACAGATGGATATTTTTTTCTGTCCACTCAGGACACCGTAGGGATTCGGTCTGCCAAGTCACACTCTCCGCCGGCAGCGTACTTGCAACAGCTACCATCGATGGTGATCGGGAGGCAGTTCTGCGCGCAGGTCGTAGAGAGCGTAATGAGACGCACCCCAATTACGGCCAAGGAGTACCTAGAGTACCTGGTGCACCGCATAAATCTACACCTGCTCACCTACAGCAACGACCAAGGCAGCGGGCCCGTTTCTCTCTCGTCAAGCCTGCGAGAGAATTTCTCTGTCGTCGGTCGTCTTCTTCACTTAACTGAGCACTTGGTCTTGGGTATGGAAAGCAATGCGAAGGAATGTCTGCGCCCTGAGCTTATACTTTGCCTTCTCGGTCGTCTGCTGAACATTTATGTAAAGCTACTTGAGCGCCAATGGCCTGTGCGGGTAGTGCAGTCTCTGGTGGATATGCAGAAGCGTCTACAGAGTTTGAACGCGAAAATGAAGCAGAACGAGTTTCTGCAGGAAGCTGCGAATGTGTTTAGCGATCTTAACCAGGCCATTCTGGCTCGCTGCGTCAGCCACGATTTTCAGCTCAAGCTGATTACGGAAAGCGCCAGCTTGAAGGATGTACGTCAGCTGCTGGAGCTAGAGAGCCTCTCGCAGCTTGTCACCTCCGTGATCAGGAAGGACATGAAGAAGATATTCATGACCTTTTTGCACCGCTTGAAGGAGGAATGTCAGGAGGAGGCGACGCTCATCTTCAACAGCAAGCCTCGTGAAATCAATGCGTCGGAGGCCATGCTGAGTACCCTGCTGGGTATGCTCTCGCAGCAAGAGCACTCACAGTGGCACCTGGTCGCCGCTGCACTGATAAGCTCCCTCTGCGGGTGGATTGTTCGTTGCTTTGAGGAGCGTTACCCGTCGGATGACGAGCGCTATGCCAACGTGGATGTCCTCAAAGAAACCTCTGTCGGTATTGTGCTCTTTCCCGTAGTGCACTACATGTGCGATATGCAACTTGACTCGTCCATCGCCCCGGACGCGCTAAAGGCACTCAACGACGCGCGAAAGTGCTTGTCACGCTACAGCGTGTCGCCGGATAAGACGACGAAGAAATTTGTCTCTTTCGCGGAGACACATTATGTGGTGTCACCACCTCAGCTGAAAGCGCCCTTCCACGCCAACCTCTCCTTACAGTATGCTAAGAGCATCAAGGTAGAGTTTCTGGACTCCCCGGAATTGGACCGCGCCTCTAGCACGGTGTCCGTCTCGGTCGTCACGAACAAATGTGTGACCTTTCTCGACGTGCTGCACCCAGGACAAAACACTGTCTTTCTGGAAGGTGCGCAAGTTTCGATTTCGTACGCGGCAGAGTCCACGCCTGAGTCCCCGGCCCCTGGCGTGACACTACACGTGCACACGGAAGTTGTGTTGGCTACTGAGAACACGGACTGGGTGCGCGATATCTGTATCGCGCTCAGCCACATTATTATCCGTGTGACGCAGCGTAACCTGCACAACCCCGCACCGTCCGCCACCGCTCTCCGTAGAGATTCCTTTCTTCGTGGCGGCCTCTCATCCAGCATACAGAAGTGCAATAAGATCAATCTCTCCTCAGTCGACAAAGAGTATTGTGCCGAGCTGCATGCCCAGCTGTGCGCCGTAGCGGAGGAGACGGACCCGTTGCTGACGGCTGCGTGGAGTGCCTTATATGAGAAAAGCAAAATCCAGTATTCCAAGAGGATGGAGGGAATCATGCGATGGGCAAGCTGCGCGCTTGCATGGCATACCCTCTCACTTCCGCCAGAGGACGACAAGAGTGTGGAGCATCTGCTTCGCAGCAGTGTCAATGCTATCAAGCGCAAGACATTTCTGCTGCTGGAGGCGCTCCAGCAAGGACGTGAGGAGGACATCGTGAGTCGGGCACACTTTTTGCTCTTCAGCATAACCCCTCGTCTGTTTGGCGAGTGGAGCCTGATCGAGCACCAGCACACAGAGGAGCCGGTTACAGTAGAGGCGGAGCGTGGCTCTCGTCAGCTGTCACGACTCACCCACTCCGTTGGGAACTGGAGTCGGGCAGCTATGTCAAGCTTTCCAATGCCTACGACGCAGACGCTTGGCCTCTCCAGTAACAATCGGGGTCCCCTGCTAAGCACGCGCAAGGCGTCCTCGATGGCGTTGGAATCATCGCCGGTGACTATTTTCACCAAAACTGTCAAGAGCGAGGAGGAGAGTTTGCCGAACAAGATTATCTACTACCTGATCAACGGACTGGACAGGTCCACTGAGGATATCTGTAAGGATATGGTGCTCAAGACACAGCAAGCCGTCTACCAGACGGAGGCGTACAAACTGCAGGAGGACCTGTGTAATTCGTTTTCGAACGACCGGGAGATGCTGTCGGCCATCTTGGTGACGCACTTGAAGTATCGACTGAAGCTCTCTCAGTCCACAATGGTCGCGGGCTATGGTCAAGGGGAGGCGGCGAGGGCAGCAAACGTCGGCTTTGACCAGCACTACACAGAGCAGATGATTGGCTGCGGTATGCAGCGGGAACTGGAGTTGCAGAAGGCGGTTTGCTCGTTTGTGCAGAGGTCGCTTCGGTCCCTGTTGCACAAACTGAACGACACTGACGAGTTCCCGTACGTGGATGCCGTGTACATGTGCGCTATCTTGTGCCACCCCTGGGACGGTGTTGATATGTCGATCCTGCAGCCAGCAGAGATCTTTACTTTCCTAAAGAAAGTTCTCGCAACCGCGAGCGAGCTGCGCCTCAAGTCTTCAAGCAGCGAAGCCGACAAGTACTACGAGGGTCGTGGACTGTTTGACCTTTCGCACAGCTGTTTGATCATTCCCAATGCGATGCTGCAGACGTCTGTTGAGGGTGTTCACATCGTGCAAGGTGAGGTACAGGGTCTGCATGTGGAAAAAGTGAACGTTGTGTTCAGCGCGCGAACGCACTGGGAAGCACACGGTGCGAATGTCAAGATACCGGCAAAGGCAGGCGACGCCGACTACTACGCGAACTACGGCATTCCCAGAGTGATCAGCGAGTTTCCGGACGTGCAGTACTATGAGATAACGCTCGACTTCGCGCTGCATCCAAGCAACCCTGAACTATCGATGGGGCTCAGTTTTGTGCCTCTGTCCCCGGTTGACCCTGTGCGGGCGGACTACGTACTATCACTCGCCTCCACTGGGCGTGTGCACTGCCCTGACAAGCAAGATTGCCAGCTTTGCAGTCCATGGAAGGTCGGCGACGTTATTGGGTGCGGACTCATGGCCCCATCAGACAGTGTCTTCTTCACGCTTAACGGTGAGTTTCTCGGCGTGGTGGCGGAGGTGCCGACCTCCTCCTCGGTTATCCCGTTTGTCAGCGTGCAGGGCGCCAACACACTCATGAAGGTGATTGTCAACTTTGGCGAAGAACAGTCGTTCCGCTTCGATCTCGCCTCTGTGCACTGCAGCTGCCGGAATCGGTACCTCACCCCGAGTGTGGTATGCGACGCGGTCATCATCACAACGGACTACCTCGTCACCATGTGTTACAAGGGACTGTCGCAGGGGGAAGACACTTCGGCAACGAGCGAGGAAGCCATCAGCGGCCTTCTCGAGAAGGCAACGGCGTTCCTGAGCTCGTCGACGATGACACTCATGGGAAAGCTGAACACGTGCTCGCCGGGGCAGAGCAGCCGCAACGAACAGATTGTCGTCTTGCTCTCACGCCTTCTCCACTGCGTTTCCATCGTGATCGAGTGCTTTCGCTTCGACTCGGTCACCCGGAGCACGCATGCGACGGTTCTCCAACTGTGCGCTGCTATCCTCACGCGGTGCCGCGACAAATGGGTCAAGGTACGCGCCTCACAGTGTCTGGGAATGCTGTGCAAAATACTGCGACCGCAGTATCTGGTTGAGGCGTCTGAGACGCTTCGGGGCCTCGTGTCTTTTGAGGACATCGTGCAGCAGCTCATGGATCTCGCCCGCATAACATTCATGGAGGTGGAGGCTCCCAGACAGCCACCTCTCTGGGTAGGCGGCACGACGGTTGTAAACGGAAAAGGTACCTTCTTTGGATCTGCTCCGCTTCCAAAGAAGGGTACACATATGGTGGGATTTCGCATCACACGGCGGCACCAGCAGTCTCAGGGACCGGGGGCCCCGCTGGGCAGGGGCTACTACCTCGGACTGGCTCACGGACAACCAACGATTCCGAACATGGGCAGCCTAATCAGCCGGGGTGACGTGTACGTGTTGCAGGACGCAGATGGCAAGGACCAGGTGGGGCACCTTCTCCTGCGCCGACACTGCATCCCGCGCAACAACCACCGTCGTGTGTACGGCAACGATGAGGTGGTTTGGGTCGAGCTCAACGCAGACTACGGTGAAATCACCTTCTATCGAGAGAATATGGTCATGATCGGCCTGGCGTTTGCGAGCATTACTCGGGTTGACGACCTGTACCCGATTGCGTTTCTCTCTAATACCGACGCCTCCTGCGAAATCATTGAGCCACCGTCCCTGACCGACGAGTATGCCAAGCACTGGACGGTGAGCCTTCGCCGAAGCGCCGCAATCGACACACTACAGGAGCTTCACGTCGTTCCTGGCTTTTCCGCGGTAATATCCCTCATGGTGCAACGTTGTGTCACGCAGCTTAATTGTGGTGTGGACGCGTGTCTCCCGGCGTTGGGGGTGCTGGGCGGGGAGCGAAGCTACCTCTACTGCCAACACAAAACATATGGTATGGTGGTTGTGTACGCAATCGCCGAGGTCACCGGAAAGGTAGTCGTGTTTCTTGCCAGTGACGAAGACAAGCGGCTGTTCACCGTGCAGCCTCAAGGGCTGAAGCCGTCCTTCGTTCAAACGCGACTGTACCAGACCAACGCCCCAGATGCGCACACCTGCGCCACACTACTGCTGAACGAGTTGCATCGCAGCCTCTACGAGGTATTTGCGGTGGCCCCATTGCTGCAAAGCGAAGAAAAGGCGCGACAGACGGTGGAGCGTGAGTACGAGGAGTTGCTCAGCAGTACCATCGCGACGAACCTGATAGGAGTTCTCACAGAGCAGCAGCTGATGCCGTCATCGCAGCGGGAGAGATTCACTTCGGCCTTATCAAAGACAATCGCCTCCGAGGTTCCGTACCGTCCCTTCGACTCGAGCGTCATTTTTTCAGGTCAATGCGTGTCGATTGACCTGCACTGCTCCACCAAGTCACTATACGTACCAAATCCTTCCGTCGCCGTCACCACCGCTGAGGGCTGCTCTGTTGTACGCGGAAATGTGCAGCTCGATCAATGCTTCACGCTTGCTGTGACTGTGACCCAGACGTCGTCAAATGACCTCATGTACGTCGGATTCACCACCACGCGCATGCGCTGGCCGGAATCCCAGGAAGAGGTGGCCAGCTGGGAAGACGCCTGGGTGCTCTGTAACCGAGATTCTGTCGCGACTAACAGCGTGAACTGCAGCATGGAGCCCGGTATCATCATTGGCGCAGCGATCAAGGTGTTCGAGAGTGGAGACGTACTTCTCATGCGCGTCGATCGGCACGAGAGGACAGTGGCTTTCACGCGCATACGGAACAGCGAGCAGAACGAGTTGGGTGTCTTGTTTGAGGGCATCCCGGCTGCGTGTGACTTGCGGCCGATGGTGGTGTGTGGCGAGGAATCGGTTGTAGTCTTCTCCACACTCAACTCATGCCTCTTCCCCTCGCGTCTAACGTATCCGCTGACCAGCTTCAGCAAGCCATCGTGTGTGCGGGCAACATGCAGTTCCTGCTCTCGGCGGCTGACGCCGCCGTGGTACGGGAGCGAGGACAACGTGGCTCTTTGCGAGTGGTGCTTCAGTGTGTGGAAGCTTCCGAAGGACATGTTCTTTGTCGTGAACACAGCGTTCACCAGGATTCCGAAGTACTTGGTCTCTGATCACTGCCCTTCAGTTCTCGTGGCCGACGACTACCTGCAGTTCGAGGAGAATACCGGGCTTCAATGGTCCAGCATTCGAAGTGTGAATTCTGAGGTGCTAGGCGGTACGTGCATGGCACTCAATGATGAGAGTTTTGCCTTCAGCGAGGAGCTGCCGCATTTGGGGCGGCGCCGCGTGGACGTCCGGCTTAGTCACATAACTGGTGTCCCGGGCCACCCGTTCAGCGGCCTGCACTCGTTTACACCGCTGTGGCGAGACGGGCAGCAAATCGGCCCCAGATGCAGTCTCCGTGGTGGGTGCGTGGCAGTAAGCGCGACAATGTTACCCATGCATACAAAGTTGCTCGTGTGCTTCCACGTGGAAAGCAACACACGAAACACCTTCTTCTCCATGACAGAGGTGTTTGTAGGGCTGACGAACCTGTCTGATGTGCCGAGGCAAATGAGCCGCGCGGACCTGGAGCATTTGTGCGCGGCGAAGAATGTACGCGGAACATGGTTCGACACAAGCGACAAGGTGAGCAGCAACGGTGATGTTTACATGCTTGTGGATTGTCTCAACACCTCGATCTTCTTCAGTTCCACCCTCAGTGGCCTGCACTGCAAGCCGTTTGTCATCTCCGGTACCATGGACGCGGAGGGGGACGAGGAAACCCTTCGTCTCCTCGTGTTTTCCCACGATCCGTGCGTTGTGTCCTTCTCGGAGGGACTTGTGTCGGATAACGAGTGCATTGAGCCCAGCTTTGTGCCGCTTGCGATCGGCCTCTTTCCCGAAACAGGTGACTCCCAGTCGGTGGATACGTTCAGCGATGCTATTGTGCTCATGGACACTGTCGAGCGCACTCAGGCATACACGAAAACAGCGTGGCGGTATTCCCCCCACGTAGACAAACTTGACAACGGTACACTCTTCTACATTGGCGACACAGTGACGTTTTTCCACGAGGGAGCGACAATTCACGTGTACGTACAAGGAATTGAGCTGGCCATCCTCGAGCTTGGTCAAGCACAGCGAAGCCAGCGCTTACGTCTCGTTGCGTACCTGTCCACGCGCGGCACAACAGCTACGATTGTCCCTCCTCTTTACGGAACTTCGCACCTGGGCAAGGTCATTCGTGTGTGCAGCCCAGATGTGGCCCTTGTCAAATCCGAGCCCAAACATGGTAAAAGCAGCACATTCGCCATCCACAAGTCTGCTGTGCGCTTCTGCGCGGTGCCGGCGACGGCTGGCTCGGAGAAGCCTGGCCTGTGCGAAGGAGACCCTGTCGCGTTCAAGATCGGTGGACTACATATATCCAAACGTGGCACCATTGCTGACGTGCGGTGCACTGTCGTGAATGTCAGTGAAGGCAGCGACAAGCGCAACCTCATCTCCGTCAAGAAGAAGCAGTGCTTTCTTCTGCGAAACGAAGGCAAGCGGCGCTACAACTACGAGCTGTACCCCCTCGTATCTCCCCCGACCAGCTCCATCACCCGTGTCTTCGAGGTGGGTAAAAAGAAGTTTTGTCTGCAGAGCCGTGGGTCGTACAAAGGAATCATGTTCGACTGCAAGACATCGGAGACGATTAAACTGATTGAGATGTCCGTGCTGACGCGAGTCACCGGGTGCCATCAGGTTCAGACGTACTTCCGAAAGGGTTCCAGTGCCAATCACGAGCACAACAGGGGATCGTGGACGCTCATCTTCGACGACATGATTGACATGAGAGCAGATCACCAGTTCCGCATCCCCTTTTCTCCGATCACCGTGGTGGTTGGCACGACCTTTGCCTTCTACATCAACACGTCGCCCAACTGTGGTATCGGCTTGTACTGCGAGGAGGATGGTTGTAGCGGCGACATCGGCCAGGAGCTGGATACGGACGGCACGCTGACTGTATACCTGGGACGGAAGCGTGCCAGAGGCGACCCGGCCACGGAGCTCAGTATGCCACCGTGTGGGTTCTGTGGCACCATTCAGTACAAACAGAATCACGGCTCCACCTTGCCGTCAATTGAGGGCAAGCTCTTTTCCAGACCATCTATGGATGAGAACGTCTGCCATTGTAGCGAATCGCTTCGTCTCATCTGCCGTCCACCGACGACGTCAAAAGACGTTGTGGTCACGTTCCAAGTTCGCGTTTTGTTGGTCGCAGTGCGCCTCACTTCATTCAAGCTGCCTGTACTCCTGCTCAACAAGTCGGCATGCGCTCCTCAGGGCATCTCGCACTGTTCCATCTCTATGTTCTACACACAGAAGGACCGACTTGAGAGGCACTGGATCTGGAACTCACGGTTCGTGATCCACGGAGACACCTCTGAGGTTGTGCTGAGCCCGACGAATCTGTCGCTGGAGCAAGGGTCCTATGTATTTCAGGTGCTACTAAGGAACATTGAAAGCGAAGGCGTGGGTGCGCCGCCGCACCTCTGCCTACTCAGTAGCAAGGATCCACTCTACGAGCGCAGGAACGGTCTCATTGCCGTTAGCGGTTTTTTTGGAGACGTGACGTGTGAGGCAAACCGACCTGTACTGGAGGGCGAGCTACACACGATGATCCCCGGCGCCTACCTGAATCAAAAAAACTCTGCGTCCTACAACGGGATCATGTTTGACCTGCGTAGTAAAAAGGAGATTACGCTGGAGCAAGTCTTTTGCATCTCGCAGACCACCTTGGACTGTGTTACCGTGCGGATCTTTTGGAGGGAGGGAAGTATGGAGGGAGTCGAGGAGGCACCGCACCAGTGGCGCGAGGTGGTAAGCAAGGAGGTGGCGGTGATGGATAAATATCCCTTTTCAGTGGGTCCACTGATGCTACGGATGCGTGCCGACCAGATCTACTCGATCTTCATTAACACGTCGTCGAGATGTGGCGTTTGTTCCTATAACAGCAGCGACGGCCACGTCGGAGACATTCGAGACGAGTTTGACACCGACGGCATTCTGTCCGTGTACGTTGGCCGCAAGTGCGAGTCATCGTCTCCTTTCTTTGAACTACCACTTGAGCCACGTGCTTTTCGTGGGCGCATCACATACCGCACATATGCACTAGAGAACACAGAGACGATGGAGTATGCCACATTCCCGTACGTCCGAAGCCTGCTTGTCACTCGTATGCTTGTGGCTCTGATGTCCTACGTCGAGGTGTCTGGCGGTGGTCATTCTGGCAACGTCTCCTATGATCAACTTCTCAAGTCAGCTGCTCTTCTTGCTACGTCACCGATGGAATCGCTCGCGGACTTGATGGGTGCCGAGAACATCCTTGCATCCCTCATCCGCAACGCGGGCGAGGTGTGCAACATCAATGTCAGAGTCCCAATCGCGGGTGGACATTCTAACCTCCTGGTGCCACTTGCTAAGGGTGACGTTGCACTGCTGACTGACCTTCACGGCGCCGAGTCAAGCTCGCTTGTGCAGCTGCAGTCTGGTGTGCGGTTAGACGGAATGGCTTTGGTGCGACACCTGGAGGCATCAGGACCTTTCCGCGTCCCTGCAAAGCGACTGTTGCCCATCACGAAGTGTATCGTCTGTGGTGGGGTCTATGCTCAGGGTGTGTGCGCTGTCTGCAACGCCGAACACAAGCCCCTACTCTCTGAGGAAGCGAGAGCAGTGGAGATTGTCGCGAACGGGCTGCAACAGACACGGTCGGGGATAACGGTTCAGGAGGCAATAGAAGAAGCGGTGGCTGCAATGGGTAGCGCCTGGGGCATGAACGGGATCTTGATGCCCGCTGATACGGCATCAAAAGACAGAGCCAAGGTAGAGACATTCACGGCATCGCGCGGTGTTGGGTTCTCGGTTCCTGTGGGACTTCTGCTGAGTGAGGAAGAGTACAGCGAGGGGGGTGGATTTCTGTGCCCGTTTGTGTTTCACCCTGCTTTCGGTGCGGCAGTGTCGCTGCGTCTTTCGATAACGAACGAGACATTTTCCGTGCAATTTGTAACCAGCGGCGCTGTGACTGTAATCGCGGAAACGATTGCAGAGGCCCCAGCCCGCTTTTTTCACCTGCAGTTGTGGGTGGGCGATGCAGAGGAAACACATGCGCTCACCGAGGAGCCTGTCCCGTTTGTCATTTGCTGCGGTGGTGAGTTAAGCGTTCTACTGGTTGAAAACGTTCACTCTGGCTACGCTGCTAGCTTGCAGCGTGACGGGTTTGTGACACTCTTCCTTGAGGTGAATAGATGCTTCCCGTTCCCACTGACGGCGCCAGTACCGCTGAAGGCGGACTGCTGGATGTGGGAGACCGGTTCGGTGGAGGCGCAGCTGTCTTCCACTAGGACGACGTATTTGGCGTGTCTATTCCCCTCAGTGGAGGGGACGTCGAACTGGCCACACTGCTCAGCGTTTATGGTAACGGCGAAAGGCAAAGAGGCTACTATTTTTCTTGAACTTCACGTTGCTGAGGTTCAGAGACGCAACGTCTCTCTGTCTGGAATGATGGCGTCCCCTTCGCCGTCAGTGCTGCCAGCTCGGATCCGCAAACTATTTAACGTGCAGAGCGATGAGGTGCTGACGCTGCGCGTGACGACAGAGGGTGACTTTTTCATTTACGACACAAATGACCTTGTGCGGTGCAGTGTTTCCAAAGAAGAATTCTGCAGTGGGAAGTACAAGCGGCAGCTTCACAAGATCGGCTTTGCGAGTGTGGACCCAGAAAAGGCGACGGCGCATCTTTACGTGCCGGAAAAGACGCGGCGCAACCACGGTGCCACCATCGCATCCGATACGAAAACGACCTTCTCCTCTTCGTCTCTTGTTCCCAAGACATATTCTCCTGTCTGGGTGAACCTGGATGCCAGCCGGATAACCGTGAGCCGCAACGGCCTGACCGCGAGCTTCGCGAACGAACACGGTGGCGGCGATGCTGTGATGGGGACGCCACTGCCAGCGACAGGCGTGTGGTCCTTCGTGGTGCACATTCACCGCAAAGACTCCCGTCCAGGCACACCACTCGGCTCTGGGTTCTTTGCAGGGGTAGGCCTCTCCGACTTTGATCAGTTTGCCCCAGCTTACTCCGCAATCAAAACGTATGTCGGGAGACTGTGGGTGGTGCAAGACGTCCAGGATGAGGACTCGATGCCAAACCAGGCCCTACTGCCTCCTCTGATGTGCGACTCCCATAGCCGTGGAGTGCTTTTTTTTGACAGCACGAAACTCTTGTTCATTGTTCACCGAAGCAACGGCACACTGTCTATCTCGCGTGACAATGAGTCTCCACGTGTGGTTTTTCAAGGCATACCGCATGGCGTATCTGTATCGCCGTTTGTTCGCCTGGACCATCCGAATTCCTCCGCGACGCTGGCGCCCTTCTCTAGCGCGATGGAGTGCGCACGACTGTACCAGCCATCGCTAGGGAAGGTCCTGTGCTCTCAGCCCATCACCCCGTCTCTTCTGCGCCGCTACCCCCTTTTCATGGCGGCGCAGACCTTCCCGTTCATCTCTGAGCTTGTCCGTAAGCTCCCCACTCGTCTTGCGGGGTTATTGGACCGCTGCTGGGGCGAGCAGATAGCACGGTCGCGTTTCGAGTACCGTGTCGCACAGGTGCTGGAGAAGCTTACGGGAATGGGTGCTTTTACCCGCTCATTTCCTGAATCGAACGATGCCAAGGTGGATGACATAGTTCACTACCTTTCCAGGTCGGCTCGGAGGGAGGTGGTGGTATTTTCCACTGCGTCTAGCGAGGCAAGTCCACAGACGTCGACACTCGACGATAACACTGGTGTGCATGTGCGGCTGCCTCCCACCTACGAACTTGTAGGATGCGTGGAGGGGACAAATATGGTGCGGGTGCTTCATTTCGATCGAGAGCTCGGTGCTGTCGAACGCACGCTGCATCTCTTCTACCTTGACGACGAGACGCTCAACCTTCACAGCACAAACGACGTGTTGCCGCACGTGTCGGTGATGCGCCAGCACGAGATTTTATCAGCCCTCAACAGGGCAGACGCCGTGGCCGTTATGGCAGATGGATGGTTTGACTGCTCTCTGGCAGACGACAGCGTAGTGCTCGACGTTAAGCAGGAGGAGGAGATTGCCTCTTCGCTGATCTTCGCGTTGGAACACTGGCACCTGCACCAGCTGCCACACGGCCATGTCCACCCTAGAAACATCTACTTGCGTGTTGCCCATGGGGAGGTGGTGCAGTGTTGCTTGTGGAACGTGCATCAGCTGCAGCCGAAGAGCAACTACGCCTCGCACGAGCTGCGCGATTCTGGCGTCCGTTCCCTGTTTGGTGACAGGTGGTCCTGCTGGAGGGTCTTGCACACTTTTCAGAACCTTCTTGTGCACGATTCCCGTGTCTCGGAATTTGTCGAATTGTTGGTGAAGGAAACCACGAGTATATCGCGCGCACTGCAGTTCAGTGTGGCGTTTCAGGGAAGCCTCAGCGACAGTGATGAGGGCTTGACCTTTACTCTGCGCACAGGATCGCGACTGCGCGGCGGATCCGGGTCGTGTAAGCGTATCATGTTTGACGTCGTTGCCAAGAACAACACCATTTGCATTAGGCAGCTAACCTTCATACCGGGCGCACACAGTGTCGCGAAGGTGCAGCTCTACGCACGCAGCGGGAGTTTTATGGGCTTTGAACGCAATGCCGAAGCGTGGACAAAGCTTTTTGAGAAGGAACTGTCTTTGAAGGACACGCAGGAGGTGACACTGGAGAACTTCGAGCCCATCATCGTACCAGCGGGTGCGCGGGTGGGCATTTCCCTCCGCACGACGAGCGACAGCGGTGTACTCTTCTTCTCTGAGAACGAAGGGCTGCAAGGGAAAGCCGGAGAGGTGGAGGAAGAAAACGACGACATTGGCATCGCGATCGGAAATAAAAGCGAGAGCGCGAATCCGTGTGCCGCAGTGCAAAGCCAGAGGCGACTGCTGAAGGGCAGCATAACCTACACTGTGCTCATGCGACCAAACAGACCGCGCAGCTGCCTCATTTCGTACTGTGAGCCTGTCCTGGTCGACGGCAAGGGAGAGGAACAGGTCTCGGTGCGTTTGGTACAAGCTAGCGGTGCAGTGAAAAAGGGCCCCTCAGATTTGCAGACCACTAGCGGAGGCCCTCCTGTCAGCGGTGCGCAACCCGGGCTAATCGCAAATGAGGCGTTGCCGTCGTCGACGTACTGCCTCCAGGTCCTCAGTGCAACAAGTACTGGTTGCGAACGAGCCGACAGGGATAACATACTGACACTTGTGGCGCCGAACCAGTTCATGTGGCGCACCGCGTCCGACGTGATCTCCGTTCGTCCCGGGCTGTTGGAAGAGGTGGCTGAGTCACTCATTCGCTTCCTTGGAGATGAGGCCTTTCGCAGACGCCGTGCACTACTGCGACAACACAATCTCGGCAACCGTGTGTTCCCGTGTCGACCTTTGCATTTTGATCTCCTTCCTATCCATGAAACACTGAGTGAAGCGCCAGCGTCCATGTGCAGTGTCACCCACCCAGTTCTCAGTGGTGGTAGTGTGTTCATCTCGGAGCCAATATCGTCCTCTTGCACCCTATCTTTTTGGCAGAAGGCTGCCGGGGCTGCGCTACTACTGGCTGTGGATCATATTCCTACGACGGATGAGGTAGCGCAAATGGCGACGGAATCGTTGTCTGTCTCGCTGGTAGGTGGGCGGAGCTGCGGCGGATTTGTGCACGTAGATGACACTTTGCAGTACGTAGCGTCGGGTCGTGACCGCGTCCATGTGCGCCTCAAGGAGTCTTTGTCGCGCCGCCCTGTCTTTGTTGTAGCACGTCTTCGAAACAC
This sequence comes from Leishmania tarentolae, assembly GCA_033953505.1. NCBI lineage: Eukaryota > Euglenozoa > Kinetoplastea > Trypanosomatida > Trypanosomatidae > Leishmania > Leishmania tarentolae. The sequence continues at coordinate 15,257 of CP119858.1, read as the reverse complement.
CGGACAATGTGATTCACAGATATTTGCCTACAGAAGTGCCATGGACCAAGAGCTCCTCACACTCGCAGCGGATGGATGCTTCTTGAGGACGGCGTGCAACGCCACACCGCTCAAAGACAAGGCTGTAGTGTCTACCACCTGGCACGCATGCGGCGGGCTCGTAGTGCTGGAGGGGCGCGACAACGGTGTTGCTGGTGCAGAGTCTCTAGTGTGTCTCGAGTCTCTGCTCTCCAGCAAGGCTGAGATCCGCTTTGTCTGCTTGCCTCAGTCCACAAGCGAGAGCGAAATCGTTTTCCAGGAGAAGCTGAATGCCGACGGGGCTCTACCAAGAGTGGCGGTGCAGCACACCATAGTGCAAGCGCCGCTACTAGTTGAGCTGCGCGAGCAGGTAGGGTGGAAGCCGGTGAAGCACCTAGTCGAGTTTACGTGCCTATCGTCCTCTCTAGCGCTGTGTGGCGCGCACGGGGTGTGGCAGGTGGCGCGTGGCATGAACTGCAGTGGAGTGCTGTCGTCGCCATGCTTGACTGCCACGGAGCGGCATTGTGTACACCTGCGGCTGCAGTTTCCTCGGCGCATGCCGATGGAGCTGCAGCTCAACTGCAAGGGCGGCTCCGCGAGCCCAATTCGGCTGCTACATGGGTCCTATAATTCGTTGCGTAGTCGTCTGTTCGACACCGCGGTGCGGGAGGTGTTTGTTTGCCTCGACATTAACTTGCAGACGCGCGAGATCATCGTGCTCAGCAGCGACGGCGCCGTCTACCGCTCTTTCGTCGAGGAAAGCGCCCTTTTGTCTGATGTGCAGCTCAGTTTTGTGTCGCACGCGCCAGGATCTCAGCTGGATGTGCTGGAGTGGAGGGTCTGCTTTTCTCAAATCCGCGGTGAGATGACTGCGTCGATGTTCAAGAATGTGCTAGAGGAGACACTCCTACCAGAACTCTCGGCTAACACATCCCTGACGGTCGGCACCGTATGCCGCCACTCGGTGCGCAGCACAATCCCCTCAAAGGACGAAGTAAACTTGTCCCCAGAGAAGCAGATGGCTGTTCTCATGGTGACGTGTGCGAGAATGCTACTGGAGAAGACGCTGCTGTCTCAGGAGAAGGCACGGAAAGCTGCACAGCCGCAGTTTCTTCGCCTTCTTTCCCTCACAGCGTTGCGCAAACACCGTGACATCGACAGTGTGTTGGATGGCGAGATTGAGCAAGGCTCTTTCCGGCTCGTCTCTCAGTGCGTAGCGCAATTATCAGCACCATTGCTGATGCAAGTTCCGGCAGAGGTGGATGCTAGCATTAACGTGATTGCGTCTCTGATGCGCAATGACGTGTTCCGACGCACAATTCTGAACGCGTTCGGCAGCGCGCTTGTTCTCCTCCTGCTTAGGGCTGCGACGGTGTACACACGGTCTACGCGACATAAGGCGCTCCAGTGCGTGCAGGAGCTGTTGGCGGACGGGCGCGTGCCGCTTCCGTCTCACCAAGTTCTTTCTGCGCATCTCCGCCCGCTGATGGTGATGATGGCGTCCTTGTGCCGCAGAGAGCGGATGGGCTCGGCTGTGGTACAAACCGGTGTTACACTCATCGCCGACCTGATCGAGCGCTACCGGCGTGAACGGCCGGAACACCTGTACCAAGATGTTCCACCAGAAATACCGTACAAGCTGGTCTGTTGCGCTCGCGAAGTCGTGCGCGCGATCATGCATGACCCGCCACTACCCTTTCCTTCTGAAATGGTGACGGGAGTGAGCTCGCAACACACCATGCAGTGCCAGGTGGTCGAGCGCTTCATCGTGTCTGAAAACAGGACCTCCGCGATCGGCGTCTTCAAGGAGGAAGACCGTCACGCGGATAGCAGCATGTCCTTTACGGTAAGGCTGAATGAAAGCCGACGCGGATCCGTCGTGGTGGGCTGGAACTCGGCGACGCCACGGCACCAGGACGATGAGTCCCTGCCGTGTTTTGGCTATTTCGTAGATGGGCGCAGTGGGTCAGTGTTTCTGTGCTATAACCACACCAAATCCATGAAAGCCCTAGCCATACGTGTCAAGGCTGGCGACGAGCTCACCGCAAGCGCCCACTACAGGGAGCACAAGATCACTTTTGAACTGAAACGCGCCGGCTTCACGGTAGGGGAGACCAAGTTTGACACAGAACGCGAGGTCATTGGGTTACCTTTCTTTTCTGCTGAGTACTTTGAAGATGCTGTGGTGGACCTCCAGTCATTCCAGTCAGGGCCGCAGACGCTCTCTGTGTCTCGGCTCTACGAACAGATTATGCGAGCCCCGTACGAGCAAGACCAGACGCCGCCCCAGTCGTATGAGTTTTACGCAGAGCTGAACCTGTTTGTCCAAACCGTCCTCAATGTGCACAGTAGCGCAAAGATGCTCTCATCTATCGTTAGTGACACGACTGTGGCAAGCCATGAGCTGGCTGGATTCACGCAGGTGTCCTCAGCGCTGAACGCGGGTGCCTTTGCCGACAGGGTGGCGCTTGCACCACTCAAGCCGTACCTCGTGCACCTCAAGAAGCTAGACGAGCTGACGGCCGAGTTTGCTCCGCTCATCAACCTGCGCCGGCGTACAGAGCTCTTCGATATTTTTGGTGTCCTCAAGAACCTCTGCTCACGGGAGACGGAGGAGCACACTCAGATGCGCATCATGGCACCGTTCCAGAACATGCAAGGCAAGAAGGTCTCAGTAACAATCCACACAATGCAGGCACAGCCCACGAGCTCCACCGGCCCATTTCAGACACTGATGCGCTCGGTGTTTGGGCAGCTATATCTGCAGCTGCAGCAGTCTACCACAGACATCTTTTATGTGTCGCCTATCTTTACCGTGAAGCTCGCTGGTTTTGGGTCCACTGACGCCGGTGGACCTTACCGTGATGTCCTATCTCAGCTTGCCACGGAGATCATGACGACGCACCCCAGCAATCAGTGCCAGCTAAACCCGCTCTTCGTCAACTGCGGGCGTGGCGATGTAACCGCGATTATGCCGAATGTCGCCCTGATGAAGAGCGCGCAGATACCCCTCATGCTGGAGTTCTTTGGGAAGCTGCTCGCGTCGCTTTTCCTCACGCAAGATGTGCTGGCAGTCGAGCTGCCTCCTCTCTTCTGGAAGCTGTTGCTGGACGAGGAGTCTACCATCAAGGACTTGGCAGCGTTCGATCCAGACATTGCGAAGCTTCTTCAACCAGAGGAGTTGATGATGCGCACCCAAGAAGAGCTTTCGGAGCGCTTCCCTGGTATCACAGAAGTGTGGAAGGCGATCGTGGATGAGAATCAGCAGTTTCTCTTGGATGAGAGCTTTCCACCCGAGACTCTGGACGGTGCCCGCCTACTTTCTCGCCGCATCATGGTCAGCGAAATCCGCCGCTTTGAAGAGGCCATGGGCTACATCCAGCAAGGGTTTGACCAAGTGCTTCCACTCTACACCTTGCACGCGTATCGGTGGCAGAAGGTGGAACTGCTAATCTGCGGTACTCCAAAGCTTACTTTTGCCGATTTCTACAGCAACTGCGATATCCAGCTGTCCAAGGCGGATGCCAGCGTCTTTGTATCCGTTCTCGAAGGCATGACAGACGAGGATCGCACATTGTTGCTCCGCTTCACCACCGGCCAGTCACGCCTTCCTCTCAAGACAAAGATCAAGGTGACCCACAGCGGAAGCAAGGACACGCTTCCAACGAGCAGCACCTGCTTTTTTGCTCTTCGGCTTCCTTCCTACTCATCGGTGGAAAAGATGAAAGAGCGTCTCTTGTATGCTGTTCGACAGTGCAAGGCGATCGACGCTGACGGTCAGGCACGTGAACATCTCATCATTGATTGATATCACGAGTGTTTCTCTTGCGTATTTTCTTTCGTTATTTTTTTTATATTTCTGATGTACATCTGGACAGGCGCGTGTCTTCTTCGCTGCGCGCTGAATCGACTTTATGTCGTTGTCTGTGTGTGTAGGAGATGAAAAGTCTCCCTTTTTTCGGAGTTGTTAGCGTTCGTGTGGCACTGGACATTTTCACACACATAGACACATATCTACGTATATATATATATATATATATATATATTAGACTTTTACATGTGGGGATGATGCTGTGTTCCGTTTTTGTTTCAGTTTTTTTTTTTGCTTTTAGTGTGTGTGCGTGTCTTTGTCTTACTCATATTGCGGTACTGTCATGCCCTTGATACATGTTTCCACTGCTGGAACTTCTCACAAATGGGTGTGCGTCTGTTCTTGCTGTGCAGAAAACAGTGCCGCAAAAAGGTATCAATGCATCTACAACTCTATCCACAGCCTCCGCAGAAACAGCGTTCGCGCACCACACCTATACCATGTCAGGCGCGAAAGCGACGTCATCGGTTGTTGTGGAGAGAAGAGCTTCACCATCCAGCGTCTGAGCATCCCATCCGAGATCGAGCAAGCAACTTCTGCTGTCTTCCCAGTTTATACAATCGTCCCCCACGTCCACAATTTTGTTGACGCAGAGCGCGTTGAGAGAAGGTGCATATCGTAGACTTGTCCGAATTGATCTGCGGTTTCTCCGGTTGCGCTTCCTTTCTTCTCTTTTATCCTAGCTTTCTTCTCCTTTGCACAATGGCTTCTCCTCACAGAATAGGCTCGCCCTCTCTGCCCATCGAACTCTGTTTCCGTGCAGCTCGTACCCCACACCTATAGATTTCTCCCTACCCACACACCACCACTTCTATCTTGGTGTTGACGCTGAGTGACATTTTCTCGTCAATCGAAAAGAAAGTCTTTGTTCCATCGAAGGATATTGTTATACTTTTCGCTGGGGTCTTTCTTGGGTAAGTAGAGTAGAAATCCTTCGCATCGCCAAAAAATGACTGACGGGGCTCGTTCCCAAGCTCCGTGAGAGGTGTATACGCCTATTACCCCCTCCCCTTTCACATCTATTGTGGCAAGCACAGTTTTGTCAGCATGCTCATCATCCGTAGCCACAGGTGCACCTCTCTCGGTGTGGGTGGTATCTACATTGAGAGACCTCCTCTGGTTGCCTCGAACGCGAACCGAGTTGCAGAAGTGCTTCCTCTCGATGCATCAGCTCTACGCAACACTTTGTGACTGGCTAGAACTGCCTGTAAGAGGAGTGTGCTGATCAGGCCGACTCTGACCCTCTCTACGAGGGTCAGAGTTGGCAAGAACTCCATCGTGGAGCCTTGCTCCGCTGCCCACAGAAGCGGAGAAGCTAACAAGGATGCTGCTCGTCAATTGGCGAAGGTTATACACCAACTGTGAAATTGTACGCACCACTTCAAAGACACCTAGCAGTGGGGGCAGAACGACGAATGCAATCTTGCCTACGGCTGCCTCGCTGTTTTGACATCCGTTGCTGTCTTGTCTCTGCGACGCTCATCAAGCGTGACCAAGAAAGCACAAAAGAGCTTAGCCCATTTTCTTAGTGCTCACTAACTGTAGAGAAACACTCTCTGACTTTGATACCCTTCTTCGTTATTTGCATGAAAAAGGTGTTTGATCGAATGAGGACTTGTGCATCAGACCTCCTTGCCTTCTCAACAAGAATTTGAGCTGAAGGATTTGGTACACAGCTGTATCTTGTCGCTAAGCTGCGTAGCCGACAGAAAACAACTGGCACGTGACTGTGTCTCTTCGTCTGCGACAGAGCGTATCTCGCGTAAGGTGACTGTGCACATTGCGTCCGCAATCTGTCTAGGTGAGCAGCGTTTACCTGACCAATGACGCTAGTGAGTCTATTTTCACGGGATGCGTTTCATGAGAAATGGTGTGTGCCACTTTCCTACTTTTGAAAGCTAATATCCACGCATCTCAATTTCATGTATTTGGTGGCGGATGGTGCCACAGGGAGGGAGGGAGGGAGGGGGGGGGGCAGTTTTTTTTTTTGTATTCTCTGGCATTAAGACACGGAAGCAGGGCACTTGCAAAGGGCGGCGCTAAGCGGGAGCAAACGCCGACTGTACGGGGACGACTAACAAACAATTTCGTCGGGTAACACTCTCAGGATATGCAGGAGAGTGTGACAGTACGATAGAGCTTGACAGATGAGCATATGCTCCAAGGACTCTTTCGCACACACCAGAGAGGAGGTAATGGATTCAGGAAGCTATTAGGGAGGCAATCACTTCCCAGATGGGTGAGCAGCTTTACCGCGAATATATCGGCCAGGATTGAGTTCGCATCCCAATGAATGGTTGCCTCTGTTTTTCCTATTAGGCCAGACTGTATCACAGTAGGGGATGTGCGTGATCCCCCAAAGGTGGTGGCAGGGTGGAAGGGAAAGACCTGCGGTGATTGACTAGTGTCGTATACGTACTGAGGACCCTTGGACAGTGGGGACATCTCTCCGGAAGTCAAGATACCCTCGTCGTGGAGGGGGTGCGCGTATCTGCACCACTGCAGTGCAGAGGACCACTTGCACGATGTTTCGGCTCCAGTGCAATGAAGTGCAGTGCGGTGTGGCGGGCTAATGTTGCAGCAGCGACACTGGCTAGCGCAACCGCGAACAGCCCAGAACAGCCGCCGAAATTGCGTATGTTCTCCGCATCGGGCACGAGACAGCCTCACGAGGTTCCCCGCTCCTGCAGAGGGGCTCTCCGGTTTCCAGATAGGTCCCACTGAAATCTGCTGCTCTAGCACTGCATGGCGTGAAGCAATTTGTATCCTTGCGCAGGTTTGCCTCCCAGCGCCCCGTGGGGCAGCGAGTAACGCAAGAGCACCGATTTCTTGAGCACAAGGGCACAACCTCACTCCAAGTGTACGATCCCTCCCTTGCGCCTGTATACACAATTGTGCTCACCACTTCGTCAGGAGTACTGCTCCACATTGGCGTATACAAACTGTATGTGGATGGTCCACCTACAGTTAGCCAACCAAAGAAGGCTCTCCTAGATTGATGCCTTAATGCCTCCTCTCTGCCACAGTGAGCCAGCGCGGAGGGCATCTAGCAAAGATGGCGTGCCATGTGCCATGAGTAGCGACTGCCTCCCCACCGGTGTACACTGGGGCATGTGGCGCCCAAGTTCCTGCAGACGCACAAGGAGCTCTACACTCTCCGTCCGGTAACTGCAGGTGAAAGGTCTGCCGTCACGCGCACAGGCGAAAGCCGGAAAGGTGCAACTGTAGTCTGTGAACAGAGCTGCCGATGTCTGGTGTTGGAGATCAGCATTGCCGTCTGTAGACAGGACCCAGGGGTGTGGTGGGAGAGCATGAAGCGACTCTTGTGAAACTCACCGTTTAAACACCAGGTCCTTCTGAGGCGCGGTGAGATAAGGTGCCACACGGATATGTTCCGGCAATCCCACAGCCCATAGTGATGAGTGGAACTGGAAATAGGAACCTCTCGCAGCCAATCCGGATCGGAACCCCCTTTCATTCAGGAGGTAACCGGCGAAGGCATAGGTATCGCTCGGCAAAATCGGGGAAACCCTGTAAGCATACAACGTGGAGGGGCCAGGTGTGGAATTTGGTTAATCGAACCCAGCCACAGAGCTGCGAACGTTTCATAGAGCTGAATGCGGCAGCGCAGCAGCAGGAAGTGCAAAGGTCTCCTGCTGCCATCAAGGGAGACCCATTCTTCATCCGTGGCCGAGGGAAGTCGAGTAATCACACGGCTCAATCACCTGTACTGGATGATGGGCTGATCCTTACCAGTATCGTTCATACACCCCCATGTAACTGCCGCTCCATACATGAGTGTGGAAACACTATATCTGACAACTACTTGCTCCATTGAGTGCGGACGCAGGACGTACTCACGGTGTTCGGCGCGGGTGACATGAACCACGCGAGTTTGGCACTAACGAAAAAATAAAAAACATACGCACTAAATTCGCTGAAGGATGCTTGAGGGACCACTTGCATCCCAAGGGGCTTGACACCTTCTGTATCACCTACTGTGCTTAAGGGGATCTCGTGCCCATCCAGCTCTAGTCATTCGGTGAAATCCCGTTCATCATCCGTATGCAAGGAAAGGGCGCACAGCAGTGCCTCTTTTTAGGCGGATTCAGTGCCATACCATTGTCTGCACACCACTGCTTAACCATCGTGAGAGCACCACTCCCCACGACAACCGCCTCACCATGATGAGAGGCAGGGGTAGTGATCGTCAGGTCGTCCGCGTACATGTCAAATTGCACCTCCGTAAAGAAAGCGAGAAGGACTCGCGAGAAGGGTTTTTGTGTACAGGAAGAAGGGCTGGGGGCACAGAGCTTGTACCCTTTAGAACGCCTTGACGTATATTATTTCTTCCCGCTGCTGCATTTACCAACCGTCTCCTCGGATGAACGATGGTGGAAGAAGCTGTGGAGCCAGCGGTGAAGGAATGCGTCTGGCACACATCCAAGTTGTCACACCAGCACATCATGTTGTATTGTGTGTCAAACGCCTTGCTGAAATCCACGAAAAGGGTTAAAACTCTACGTGGACGGTGATGTGGTTGGGTGCAACCCGGGCTACACGTTTTGGGAAGGCGCACACGGACCTATTCGTTGCGAGAGATTTAAAGGGCACCCGCAGTGTGCACCACCTCAAGCTCAGTCTTTGTGCGACGCCGGTGTGCGCATTGCAGTGCCGATGACTATCATATGTGCAGTAACTAGGCAAGGGGCGTGCGCTCCATAAGTTCGGAGACGCATATGGTCAAACTATCTGAACCATACGAGTTAGCCTGCTCCGGAGGCCGACCGCTCTTGCGTAACGGGACGATGCGCGCTGACCTCTCCGCCTGTGAAAGTGGATGTGACGCCCAACAGCAGTTGATAAGCGTGAAGAGGCACTCCTCCTCTGAGACAGGAAGGTGACGGAGCATCTCGTTGTAGATGCCCTCTCTCCAGGAGGCCTTTCCATTCTGAAGACGGCCAAGCACTGCCTCATAGCCCTCTATGTCACAGAGGCTATCCAGCTCCGCGCATTCAATTAGCCGCCAATATCCACCCACCTGCCCGTGAGAATATGCATTCTTGGACAGAAGCGGGCGGCTCTGAACGAACCATGGCGCAGACCCAAGGTCACCGCAGCAACAGCCATGGTCATCGCCGGTTGCGACCCTACTTACCTCAGGTGGTATTTCTAAGAATGCCCTCGCAAGCAATCTGCTTTTGTGACGAAGTTACGTCTTTGGTACGTCACTCGGGCTCGACATAACCCCGACTTCCATTGGGGCCGTCGATTCTGTAAATGTATGACGCAGCATCTTCCAGGGTAGGCAGGCAGGCTCCGGGGTCGACCTTTGAAGATGTTTTTTTACCATAGCTCCTGCAGCGCCAATGGGACGATCCGGTGCCGGCGCTCCTCCGTCGGTCATGGGTGGCTGTCCCACTTCCACCGACCTCCCCGCAGATCACAGTGGACAGTGTGGCCCGTTACCTTCCATATACGGGAAGCCGTTGACAACCTCTTTACCTCTTGCGAAATGTAGAGATCTGCATTTAGGGCAAGTCTGATTCCTTGCTTCACTGCCGAGAGACCGTTCGTGTTCTTCTGTACAACACGGAGGGGCTTAGCGTCTCGCTCGATGTACCCATCCAGAAGCAGCAAAAGCCTGCAAATAAAGAGAGCCAAACCCTCGCGACGTCCTGCCTCCGCGCCCGGAGGATCGCCTATGGTGTTTTCTGGCACATGACGAGTGTCCGAGCCACCGAATTAAGACTCGATATCCTGTCTACGCCCAGATTTCGCCAGGGCCTGGACTATCCAGATAATACATGTGCATGTTGCTGGATTCCCTCGAAAGAAGGTACTTGCCCCTGGTACCGTGAAGTCGTGGTGGGGATTGCTAGACATTTAGCGACATGATTCTACAGGACATCATCCGCGAAGACACCAAGGCTGCTGCCCGTGTTGTCGCAGCGGACGTGCTGCTTCAGTCAGCGCAAGAGAGGGGTGTCTCCTCGGGACCGCACTTTGACCGATATGTGCACCTTCGTGCTCCTTCAACTGGAGTAGGAAAGACGCCCCTCTTCTTAGCTGCCGCGCATCACAGTACGGTGGTAGCCCGTGTTTTCATTTGTTGACCACACAGGCACGCGCCAACTTCTGGCTGCGTAAATATGAGGGCCAGCACGTCCTTCTTCGCTGCACTCCCTTGCCCGTCGCTCCGCTTTTCCTTTCGAACGTCCTCCGTGGCTCTTCGCGACGGTCTCCCCTCTCTGTCCTCTTTGCCGTGTTAAATTTTATTGGACTGTCTTAACACGCATCTTTGTTTGCATCGCCATCTGCGTTCGGTGCGACCACTTACGCCGTAGGTGAGGTGCGGGCCATGCATGGCTAACGATGGCGGTGGGGTGCTGTATAGCGCGAGAGCAGAGCGACCTGCAGCCGTGAGCAGGTTCGCTCCATCCTTCTATGAAGGACAGAATGCCAGCGTGGCTTGAGTGTATCCCACCCCAGCCCTCACACTGTCCACTCTTGTCTGGAGCCTGTGCCCCCGCGAGGAGGATGCAGCAGGGGTGACGGCCGGCATGATGGGGGGGCCTCCACGAGGCGACATGCGAAGTTGGTGGTGTGGTGGTGGGGGCAGTGCTGGGGGCCGAAGCCATGCTCTGCGTTACGCACGTCAGCGCACTGCTGTACCAGCGCATGCCCACGGCTGCTTCGCACCAGGTGACGGACCTTGGCAGGTCTGGGCCTGAGTGCAGTTTCACTCATGCTCGATGCCGTAGTGGACACGCTCTAAAGCAAAAAATTCTTCTCCCTGCTGCTCATCTGCTATCGCGCAAGCGATGCGCAACCACCGCTCCTTGTGTGGCTGCTCAAGTAACGCTTTTTTTTTTCTCCAGCACTGCCGCTTCTAGGCAGGATGCGTGGAGGATTCTGTCCAGGAGTGCATGGGCAGAGCCACCTCGGCTGCGCCACGGCGTGCCCACCTCTCCTTGCTTTGCTTCCGCACGCTCTGCACCTCCGTTCCTCCCCTGGTGACGTTTCTGCGAAAGTGACGCCAGCATAGGCACCCACGCGAGTAGGGAGGCACACGCGCACGGTGCAGGCACGCTTGCGGCGGCCTTCTCCTACCACGTACGCCCACAGCTGCGAAGTACAGCATCACCCCGTGTGTGCTGCTCTTCTAAGAGAGGTCTTTCTCTCCGCCGCTGTTTTCTGTATGCGCGCCGGAGAATGTCATTGCCCACAGCGGAGTCGACGCGTGATCGGTAGCGGGGTTCATGATGGGGTTGAAGACACAGTCGTTTTGTGTCAGTGCTCGGTTGGGTGTGCATGCATGCCTGAGCCCCTCTGGATTGGGGCAGACAAGTCTCCCGGTGCACATGCATTTCTTTTTGAGTGCGGACGTGGAGCATTCCATTGTGAGGTGCACCCCCGCCCCGCCGTATTCTTTGTGTGTCTCTTTCTCTTTTCCTCACCCCTCCACGTGCACCTCCTTTTGATGCGTGCATTATGTGCCTGCCTTCTGCCCTCTCCATTTGCACGACTCGCTCGTCCTTCGAGATCCCTCTCCTCCATTGTTCGCTCAAAGGCAGCACCCAAGGTGATTCGCCGAGAAGAGAAACCGGCGAGATAGAGGGCGGGTCGGCAGAGAGCGAAGCCCCGCCAGGGGGACCCAGGTAAGGGCCCCCCTGTCTCCTTTCCTACCACGTTTCTCCTGCTGTGTTGTTGCCGATTTGCTGTCTCTCGTGGTACCGATACGCTCTTCTTGTACGGAGGCTGCCCAGGCTGGGGAGATGTTGGGCCCTGCCCCCTCCCCTCTCTCGAGTGGGTGCTTTTCCTGGCACCTGATGCAGGGGCATCTGTGGCAGTTGTGCCCGCGCGATAATGTTGTGGTCTCTCCTTGTCTGGAGCATTCTTCACTTTCTTTGCCCCCCCCTCCCTCTCTTTTGCCACTTTTCTGTGCCGGCTCCGAACTTGAATAACTCGGGCGTGCATACGCACACACGTCATTTGGTGCTGCCGATTACGCTCCTCAGAAGTCCACCTCGAACGCTGTCCGCTCTGCTTTCGTTGGCGCAAATCACCTTTCCTCTACTCAGCTCGCCACAAGCCAGAACTACACTCATCTCGTCCCCACCACCAACAAACATGGCCCCCAAGCTCCTCCTTGCGTTTGCCCTTCTGGTGGCGACCGCCATGGTCGTGCGAGCCCAAGCTACATGCAACGACCAAAACTGTAAGACGTGCTCCGACCCCACAAAGTGTGATGTATGCAATGATGGCTACGCCGTCGAGAACGATGGGTGCGTAACGTGCAAGGACGTCAACTGTATGACGTGCAGTGCTCCCGGCACGTGCACCAACTGCAAAGATGGCTACGCCGTCAACACGAACAAGGCGTGCGAGAAGTGCAAGGACGCCAACTGTATGATGTGCAGTGCTCCCGGCACGTGCACCAAGTGCAAAGATGGCTACGCCTTCAACACGAACAAGGCGTGCGAGAAGTGCAAGGACGCCAACTGTATGATGTGCAGTGCTCCCGGCACGTGCACCAAGTGCAAAGATGGCTACACCGTCAACAAGAACAACGCGTGCGAGAAGTGCAAGGACGCCAACTGTATGACGTGCACTGCTGCCAACACATGCACCAAGTGCAAAGATGGCTACGCCCTCAACACGAACAAGGCGTGCGAGAAGTGCAAGGACGCCAACTGTATGATGTGCACTGCTGCCAACACATGCACCAAGTGCAAAGGTGGCTACACCGTCAACAAGAACAACGCGTGCGAGAAGTGCAAGGACGCCAACTGTATGACCTGCACTGCTGCCGACACATGCAACACATGTAAGGATGGCTACGTCCTCGACAAGAATAAGTGCGAGAAGTGCAAGGACGCCAACTGTATGACCTGCACTGCTGTCAACGTATGTACGGCGTGCAAGCCGAGCTACGGCGTCGAGAACAATGTGTGCCTGAAGTGCAAGGTCGCCAACTGTATGACCTGCACTGCTGCCGACACATGCAGCACATGTAAGGATGGCTACGTCCTCGACAAGAATAAGTGCGAGAAGTGCTCAGATACAAACTGTAAGAAGTGTGGTACAGACAAGATGTGCATTGAATGCAAGGATGGCTTTGCTGTCAACAACAAGGCATGCGTGAAGTGCGAGGATCCGAACTGTAAGAAGTGTGGTAAAGACAGGAAGTGCACTGCATGCATGACGGGATACTCTCTGACGGGGAATAAGTGCATGGTGAAGTGCACAGACCGGAACTGTAAGAAGTGCACTGCCAACAAGATATGCACGGAATGCATGGATGGCTACACCCTCAGCAAGAAAAACACATGCGATCTCTCGAACTCCTGCGGCGCTGTCGCCTCTGTCGCCATCACCAGCACGGTCTTGGCGGCCTCGTTGCTTGCTGTCGCGGCTTAAGGGGTTTCTCCTTACTCCTTTCTCTTTTTCACTTTGCTTTGCTGTTTTTTTTTTTCCTCTCATTCACTGTACGTTTTTTTTTCTGATTTTCACCCTGTGAGGCCTGCCGCACCTCAATTCTCGACAAGAGGTGCTCCACCGCAAATGCCGACCGCTGCATCGTTCGATGTTGAGTTGTCTCACGGTGGTGCGCTTGTGTGTTCATTCGTGTGCGCGCAGCTCTTCCTATGTATCACTTCTCGCATGTTCGTTTTGTCATTGTTTCCTTCCGTTCCCCCCTCCACCCCTTTGGAATTTCATAGTACGGGCTGAGTCCCTCTCCCCCCCTCGTCCCTGTTGCTGTGCTACATCTACACACCGACTCGGCACAGCGAATACACAATGAGTGTGTGTATCTGTTGTGCGACGCTTCTACGTTCGATGTGTGCTTTGGCACGTGACTGCTTTCGTGTCCCGTGCACTTTGCGCACGGATGCCTGATGGTGGCGGCAGATACGGCATGGAGGTCGTAGAAGCCCTGATTAGGGTGGATGCACGCCGTGCCGGCCGAAACCAACGCGCAGGCGCACACAAAGGCGAAATTTCGACTGACGCAGCAGCCTTGTTGGCCTTGAGTGAGTAGCATTACGGAGTCGCTGCGCTCTTTCTCTTTTCTGCCCTACTGCTTTCCTCAAGCGCTCGCAAAGCCACTCTTTGTTTCTCCGAATACCTCCAAACTTAAGAAGTGGCTGCTCCGCATCTTTCGATTCGTTTGCTTTCATGGCTCTGCGTTCCCCTTGGCAGAGGAAACATTGCAGCATGTGCTGCCTGTGTGGGGGAGCTCAACCATGCGTTTATTTCCATCTTTTTTCTCATCACCAGCGGAGTCTGAAGGCATCCATGCGTACAGTGGAAGAACCTCCCAGAACCTGTTTAACATAAGAGAGAAGCCGATTGCCCTCACCTAACCGAGCCTCACTCACTTTTTAGCATTGCTTTGCACGTTTTTTTTTAGCTTCCCCCTTTTGGCCATCACTCCGTCAGGCTGTACCTCTGTGCTTTCTGCTGCTCCTTCCCGCTGCTCCTTCATCCCGCCAACCAATCTCCGCTTGACTCCTTCGTCGTACACGAGAGCGGAGGTGATGACATCGCGTGTGGAACAACGGATTACACCGTGAGATGCGACGGCGGAGAGCAAGAGAGAGAGAGAGGGAGCGGACTGAGGGTGCAGGGATGGCCGAACCCCTCATAAGGGAATGCTGGTATTTTTTCCTTTCTCCTTAACTTTCTAGCTCGTTATGTATCTCTCGACGGGGCTCTCAGCAATGATCGAGCGTCGTACTTTGAGCTGCTCTTCTTTTCTCCCTTCGACAACTTCCTTCTCACGCTGAAAAATATTGATGTACAAAATCCGAAAAACAAACTTCAATGGGCATCTGCAGAAACGGAATCGCAGGGCGCCAAACCTGCGTACGCCTTCCTGCCAGGAAAGCACTCTTGTCTTTTTCCCAGATGGTGTCCGCCTTCTGCCCGTGCCGCCATCATGGCTTTTCCGCCAGTCCCACTGACCCTGCTAGGCACACCCCGGCCAACACTCACTCACTTTTCTTCATGGAGGCACCGCGTGGACGGTACGTGGTATCTAAAAACGCGAACGGCTATCCTGTCTGCGCTATCCACGCCCCAGGATCACCCTGTTTTTGTTGGAACACCTGTGAACTCGTTTACTTCGCCATCTCCCGTCGTCCTCTGCATTCTCATTTCTTTCTCCTTGCGACCGTCCGCATGAACATAACTACATCAGACACTTGCACAAAGGATGCTTTCTGAGTACATACTACAAGCCCCCCATGGAAACTGCGGTGACCTTATCACCTCTGGAGCGTGAGGGTTAGGGTTAGGGTTAGGTTAGGGTTAGGGTTAGGGTTAGGGTTAGGGTTAGGGTTTAGGGTTAGGGTTAGGGTTA
>CP119857.1:1205786-1446507 GCA_033953505.1 Leishmania tarentolae | reverse complement strand
GGGTAGGATTCTCAGTCATCCGGTATTACTCGAATATTGTCACTGGAAATGTTCAGCACACACAGAGGAGGAGACCAAAGTTCCTGTCATGGGGAAGCAGAGCAGAGCAGTTGCTTGTAAGCGTGACCATGAAACAGCTACAAAGCTCAGGCACTGTAGGAATAAAGTCGCGGAAGCTACCCCCGGAGAGTGACAACATGAGGAACAACTACATCTTGAATTCATGTTTGCAGCGTTCCACGAACGTGATAGAGCGCCTACGCGTGCAGGCTCCCCGCGTGTAGCACCGTTGTGCTGAGACTCAACCCTCCATGCCGAGGGCCAAGCCTCCAGTCCTCCAACCGTGTGTCAGCCGTCTAGCGCGCTCTCGCTGCAAACCATCGCGCATTCTTCCCGTGCCTGCTGCGCGATCTGCGCCACACAGACTTGGCGGGGCGGCACGCCCTCCTACAAGCGGGCCGCGTCCACGGTCCCGTTCGATGACAGGTGGCGGTGGCGGCTGTCCTGCACGGTAGTACGGAAGGCCGGCGGTCCATGCGCATGCCGCAGGACGTCGACGAGGTGCTTCCGCAGCGTCTGGCAGTCAAAGCCCTTTCGCGGCCCTGCGTGCGCTGCTCGGAGGTCATGCCTTGCCCCTCTACCCGTTCAAGCCACGG
Organism: Leishmania tarentolae; assembly: GCA_033953505.1. Lineage (NCBI taxonomy): Eukaryota > Euglenozoa > Kinetoplastea > Trypanosomatida > Trypanosomatidae > Leishmania > Leishmania tarentolae. Next base: position 1,445,851 of record CP119857.1, on the reverse strand, counting down.
CAATCCCAAATGTTGCACGAGGAGTCTTTCTTTTCATGGATAGTGTGGACGCTTGCACAAACGCCCTTGTGCAGCAACGCGGAGGAATACCACCATGCCGCTACCGTTGTCGTAGTACGGATCAGTAATGGGAGCCGGGGTGGTGGGGCTGAAGGAGCCTGACTCGTGCACGTGTGGGGTGTTAGAGGCGTTCCTTGCAGGGGAGAGGCTAGCAGCGAGGACTATCGAACATCATCTTTGCACGTGGAGTAAACTGCGCTTCTGATGGATACTGTGAAGGGCCTTGCCAAGGTTCAAGGGTAAGGGTGCGGCTGTATGGCGGGTGAGTGGAGAGGTTTGTGGGGCGGTGGTGGGTTTAGGTTTGGTGTGGGGTAGGGAGGGTCCACCACCCATGACGAGCAGACGGACTCCCACGACCAAACCGCCTGCTTTCGTGAGTGTTTAGGAAAAAGGCGAGGGGGTCAGATGGAGGCGCGTGTGTGTGGCGGACTGTGAAGAGGGGCGTTAGCGAAGAGGTCCGCAAATTCAGCGCAGCAGGGGGCCTTTCGAGACGTGCAGGTGCGCAGTTGTGTGGGATGTCCTCCTACGCGGTGAGCTGTCGACGGCTGTTGCCGTGCACGCGTTACAATAGGAGGATAACAAGCGTCAAAATTTCGCCGCGCACGATAGGCAGACAACCGAGGAATATAGAGCACCTAGATTCAGTAAATAAATACGTTAAAGTGTGCAGAAGCGAAGCAGTGTTTTCTTTACTCACAACTTCACAATAGCCATGCTAGACAAAGCAAATAAACGATTAGGAATTTTTCCACTGGCAGTCACGGAGGGCGCTTTGCCTCGCCACTCCATCATCTTCACACTGTTTCATCTTTTTTTTTAGCAACTTCAGTAGTGTTCTTTTTTTTTCAATTTCTGGTTGTGCATCCCAACTTGCAGGATGTGGCGTGAGACGAGAGAATATGCGACAGTAGGAGGATATTAGCGGTAACACAAGGAGAAAGGGAAGGGGGTATGTTGTGTAGAACATCGGGATGGGATGCAGACTACGTCTGCCTATATACTAAATTAGGCACGCTTCTTGTTAAAGCCGTAAAACACGCTGACGCCTTCCGAGGGGACGACGTAGGCACATTCCTTCCAGCTCGTGCAGAGAGCCTCCACGAGCGGTCGTCTGTCCTCCACGTAGTTGTCGCCTAGGATCGCTTTAATGTGGTGGCGCGTCACCTTGATCGCGTTGTAGAAGGGCATCTGACTGAAGAGGTGGTGCACAACATGGGAGTCGTTGATGTGGTGCAGCCAGTGGTTGAGAAGGAAGCCGTAGTCTCGGTCCACTGCCGCGACGGCACCGCGCACAAACGTCCAGTGTTCGTGGCTGTAATGAGGTAGGCGGATATCGGTGTGCTGGAGGTACGTGATGTAGAGCAGCCAGAAGTTCACCCACATGTACGGCACAACGTACCAGCAGAAGACATTGTATGCGCCGTATTGGTAGGAGCAGAGGCCCAACACGCTGAGTGCAGCGAAAATTCCGATGTCAGAGAGGATGATGTCGTGCGCGTCCTCCTTGCGAAAGAGCGGTGAGGACGGCTCGAAGTGATTGACACGGCGACTGTACTCCTGACTCGCCACATTGAACAGCAGGTACCCTGGCCAGCCAAAAATAAACATAATGAGCATGTTAGTCACCATGACCAGCGGCGTCTCCTCAAGGAGGTCTATCACCTTGTTCTCCTTGCGCGGCACAAACACAGTGTCCTTGGTGAGGTGGTTTGTGTGTTTGTGATGGTTACCGTGACTGATGCGCCAGCTGTGGTACGGGACAAGCACAGATGAGTGGAGCACAAGGCCAACTGCGTTGTTCAGCGACCGGTACGGGCTGAAGGCCTGGTGACCGCACTCGTGGGCGAGCACCCACAGTGCGGTGCCGTTGAGGCCCTGCACAAACCAAAACACGTTCCACGCAGTCAGCTTTACCGCGCTGATGAGCGCCCAGCTTGCCCAGTTCACACCGCCGGCTTCGTACACACGGCCCTCGAGAAAGGTCAGCGCTGGCATAACCGCGCGGTACATGATGCAGTACACCACTAGCAGCTGACAGATGTCGCGGAGAACGTAGGCCATGCTCCGTAGCGCTGAGCGTTCAAAGTACTTGGCAGGGATTCGGTCCTGGATCTGTTTAATGGTCAGCTCCGCCGACGGGACCCTGACATCGACGTCATTCTTCAAACCAGCCTTCAGTACAGACTTCATGGTAGTGGGTGGGGAGGTATGAAAGAAGGGCGATAGCAAGAAAGCCTCGGCAATAGCAAGTAGACTGTGTGGTGGTAAGGGGAAAAACAAGTGGTGTGCAGGTGTGTGCACATCTGCGTGCGGGTGAAGTGTTGAGGCGAAGCAGCAGGAAGGTATTTAAAAAAAGCGACGGATAGAGATGGATCCAACTCTGCGGTGCGATGGTGAGTGAAGGAGTTCTAGATGCTCATAAATGAAGCAGGTTTTCGTCAAACTACATGTGGTGTTTTCTGGCATTCCAGTGGTGCCAGCAGTATCCGTGACCCCCGTTATCAGGGCGTCATGGAGCGTACGTGGGTTCGTAGCAGTGGTGCACAATGAAAAACAGTACACTAACGGAACCAAATGAACGCCTGCAAAAACATTCCCCCGCCCCGAGGGGGGGGGGGGGGGCTCCAACAGTTTGCCTTTCCAATGCCCCGTTCTCAGCTTACTGCCTGGGCATGGTAGAGCGTGCAGAAGAGAGAGCTGTGGTCACTGCGGCAAAGCTGCTCCCAGGTGCCTCGCTCAACAATGCGTCCATGCGCGAGAACGAGAATCTCGTCGGCGGCGCGCACAGATGCTAGGCGATGTGACACCATAATGCGCGTGGTCTGCTTCTGTCGACAGAGGTTGCGTGAAAACAGCTTTGCCTCCGTCACCGAGTCGAGGGCGTTGGTGCATTCATCGAACATATACACACCTGCGTCCTCTTCGGGCACCATAAACGCACGCGCAAGCATCAGTCGCGCCACTTCGCCGCCACTCCATTCGCTGCATCGAAGCGGCTCCCTCAACCCGCTAGGGCGTGCAGCTACCGCAGTGCCGACGCAGGCTTGCTGGAGGGCCGCGGCAACGGCGCCGCCAGAGGCGGCCCCGAGGTTTCCGTACGCGACGTTGCGTTCCACGCTTATCCCTTCCAAAAAGCAGGTGTCCCTGTTGCCTTGCCAGCAGTTCCCCAAGCGGCGGCGCAGAGCGCGCGGCGGTATGCATTCGATCGGGTAACCGTTTATGCGGATCTGCCCTCGCGTTGGCGCGTAAATGCGTGAAAGGAGGAGCAGTAGCGTGCTCTTCCCTGCTCCACTGTATCCGACAATGCCGAGAAAGCCACCGGCTGCAACGTCGAAGGTGATGTCGTGCAGCACGTCATGCTCTGTGCCAGGGTATCGGAAGAAGACGTGATCGAAAGTCACGCGCCAAGCAGCGTTGGTGCTGTTGAACGGGCGCAGCAAGGAAGGAGGTGTGCTGTAGTGCGCCCACAGGTGTCCGTCGAGCGCGGGCTGATGCGTGTGCTGCACGTGCACAAGTGTTTCCATGCTTTGTGCGTACGCCTCGTGCTCGCGATATTGCAACTGAGCCGTTTGTACGTCGAACTGGAAGGATGACACCAGCGCCCAGGGTCGAGCCGGGGGCACGACAAACACGTCCCCGCTGTCCACCACCCTCGCCACATCGTAGAGGGCCGCCACGGCATCTTCTGACGGCAGTGACGTCTTCCCGTGCTGCACAATCGACTGAGCCTCATTCGCCGCAATTGCCGCCATTAATGGGACGCCATTGTTACTTGAGAGAACCTTTTCCACGACATCTTCCAGGACATCGCCGCCAAGGGTCCCAAAGTCCATCGTCAAGAACGGCGGCCAGCTCGGAGTCAAAAACACGCCGTGTCCGTTCGCACGTCGAAGACTCAAAGAGGCAGCTAAGGAGGCCGGTGCCTGCGCTTCCTCCGCTGAGGGCGCACAGAGCTCACGTACGGCGTGGTACCGCGCGCGGAGGACTTCGACAGCCCCGTCGACACTGGACACGGCGCGCAGCACGTGCTCCGTTGCCATCAGACAGGGCCGCGGCGACAGTGGCCAGCGAGTGTGCACCGGCAGCCACTTCACCAGAGCACATGATGCAGATGTAGTGTGAAAGGGAGACACGACAGCAAGAAGCAGGATTTGGAGGCCGTAATGCGCTTTGCACAGGGGCAGTGGTGAGCAGCACTCGGTTCGACCGACCTGCTTGCGTGAAGCCATGTAGAAGCCCCCCTCGCCGGTTCCGTAGTACGCCACAAACGACGCCATGAGACAGGCACGTGTCCAGCACTGGTGAAGCCAGTCGAGGCCTTGGCGCGTCAGCCACCCCACCATGCACGCCACCGGAAGCCGCAATACGGTGCGGCATCGCTGCACTCGTTCCACCGCCACATCAAGCAAGCGGTCCACGTCGGCGAAGGAGAAATTCGTAACAACGCTGAGTGCACTGTAGACGCGGCCTGGAAAGGGCCAATGCTCGTCCGCAACAAAGTCGAAGCGCGTGAGCGCCAGCAGCGTGTCTGTCTTGAGGGTCATGTGAAAGCCACGCAGCACGGCATCTGATGAGGCCTCTTTCGCTGAGTTGAAGAGATGCGAGGCGAGGGCACCGAGAGTGGCAGTGGCTAGCATGCGCCCCGGTGCTGAAGTCGCAACCTGCCCCAGAAAACTTCTGAGTGCGCAAGGGTGTGCCGCGCCGGCTGTTGTCGCCTCTTGGAGAACGCCTAGGGTGTAGCGGACCGTCGACGGCACAGTCGCAGACGACGTGGTGCGCGCCAGTTTCGATACGTACGTGAGGTTGACGACGGTCAGGAGGGCGAGAAAGGCCTTCTCAGGAAGAGTGCATGCGCCATGCAGGAGACGTGCGAAGAGGACGAAAGAGCGCCGGGTAGAGCTCTCGTTACGATTTTTGCGCACCCCTTGTTCCAGAAGATGCCGCGGAGGTGAGCCGAGTAGCAGACGCGACGAGGCTAGCGGGGCCTCCAGGTAGCGCGTCACGTGGTAGTGACGTCCAAGAAGTAACTCGCACACTGCCAGAGCGCTTGCAGCTTCCGAGGCGCTTGCGGATAGAGCTGTGGCGCTCACGTACGACTGCAAGTGCGCTTCCACAACGGCGCAGAGGCAGTTCCACACATCCGCTTTCACCGCATCTGGCACTGTACCGCAGCGGCACGCCACAGCGAAGCAGTCAAAGAGGGCAAGTAAGCCGCAACTGAGGCTCCGCAGTCGTGCCGGAGACACGACGATGCGCCGGTGCTTTGTGTTCAGATGAATGATTGTCGCTGTTTCTTTTTCCGTTGAAGTGCAGCCCTCGTCGACGGTGCTGTGGGCCAGCTGTACAACCGCCTCAATAAGAGACTCGGCATCGCGTGCAGCTCTCGCGCCAGCTCGCTGGCGCAGCTCCCGACGGTTTCTGAGGTTCACGATCGCGGTCACCACTTTTACGGCGGTGACAGTGGCAAGAGGGAGGGCAAACCAGGGAGCACCAGTAAATCTCATCATTGCAGCACGAAAAGTTCAGCAACAACAGGCGGTGCAAGTCGGCACACGTGAAGGCGTGAGAGAGGGCATCAAGCGCGCATGAGAGCACTACACAGAGGATGGCAGCAGTGAAGCGTTCAAACAGGGGAAAGAGCCGTGGAGGACAAGGCAGTGCTAGCCACACTAGAGGGCCTGGTGTGCAACACCGGCACACTTGAGAACGACATCACGCACGCCCTATCGGCAGAAGAACAGATGACAGCAAGAAATGGGCACGGGGACACCGTCGCGGCCCGCGACTTCCTTTGCAGAGGTGCCCCACGCAGAAAAGCGATGCCTCTGTGCGAGCGACCGTGAAGAAAGCGCATATACGGCGCGTACACTAGTGCATCTTAGAGCGCTTCTGGAGCACCATTACATGCATGTTTTTGTTTCCATTTGAAGGATATAGACACGCGGATTTCTATGAAAAACAGTCGCCACTAGCCGTGCCTGCGCGATGCGATCAGGGAGGAAGAAGGATAAATCCAAGAGAAGGCAAACGCACATGGACACAGCACACACAAGCGACGGGTGCCGCGGATATGAACAAGGCAACCACTCCGGACAGTATTGCACCCCTCTAATCCACGTGCCTGGCACCGTCCCCCGCTCACCTCCTCTCCACACACACGCCCACCCTCGTACCATGACTCGTGGGCGGGCCACTGCACCAATAAAAGGAAAGGACTACGTGGTGTCATCGACCTAGCATCAAGATCATAAAAAAGAAATATTAGCCACAGCATCCATCGCGGTATAGAAAGCACATCGCCCATCCGCGGTTCCCTGCTGAAAGAGCCGCGAGTACAAGGGAGGAGGAAATGGATTGAAAGGCTCTCGACGCATTGTAGGTGTAGACGCCGCTCACATGTAACGTGCACGTAGACACACAGGAAAACCCGGTCAGTGCGCGTTCGGAGGGAAAATGTGGAAGCCTTGTCGCCTCCCTTAGCATCGCGTCAAGCAGACAAAACGGAACGAACAGGCTTCCGTCACTCTATCAGAAAATTGCATGGCAGACATTCGCAGTCTTGGCACCCTTCTGCCCTATACGGCTGTGTCAGCCACCGGAGACGGCAAGGCAGGCAGTCTCACACGTTTCTTTCTACAAGCGGAATAGCCCTGTTGGATTCTCGGCCATAATCCAGGCTCTACGGGCATCTGATGCCGAGACGGGCGGGGTGCTGGGCACTGGTGACACGAGAGCCGCTGGTGGCGCGGTGGTGCGCTGTTTCGCCTTCTCTAAGTTAAGGACGAAATCTTCATGCGCGCTTGCCAGCTCTTCCATGTCGGAAGCTGCCGGTTCACGCTGTTGTGATCGCGAGGGTAGCAGTTCTTCGGCCGTTTGTGCTTCGTCCACCTCCGACGGTGTTGCCAATACTTCATCAGGGACTTCCACCGCTGCCGTACTCAGCTCCTTTGAGGTGGCCCGCCGCTGTGCTGACGGAGGTCGGCCCCGCCGTCGTGGAGTGGTGGGCTTCTTCACGGGTTCATCTATCATCTTCGATTCCACCAGCGGCACCTCTGGCGGTGCTGGTGGCGGTACAGTGGCATCATCAGATGTTTCCAGCAATGCTGCGGTGCTCTCTTTCACATTGCACTTGCGCTTATGACTAGTCGCTGCCTCTGCCGTGGGTGCCGGTGTCGCTGTTTCCGCGTGCTCTTGGCTGTCAGTGGCCTCTTCCGCGCCCATATGCTCGGCGATTATAGCCTGAACGTGTGCATCTCGCTCCTCCATAAGCCGGCGAATTTCCTCGGTGAGCTCACTTTCCTCGCTGGCACTGGTGGGTTCTGACTCCATCGCACATGCCGCCTCAGACGCTGCCTTTTTGCGCTTCTCCACGAGTGCCTTGACCTGCGCAGCACGTTTCTCCTGGCGCTGGCGGATGGTTTCCTCAAAGCGTTGTTCCGCCAGGGCAGCGGCCTCAGCTTTCGCGAGTGCCTCCGCCTTTGACTCGGCCTTTGCCTTTGCCTTTTCCTTTGCTTCCTCTATCTTCGCCTTCTTTTCGACGAGCGCCGCCACACGAGCCTTGCGTCGTTCCAACCGCTGCTGCAGTGTGGCCAAGAAGCGCTTCGCACTTTCTGCTTGCTTCTTTTGAAGGGTTCTGGAGGGCTTCGGCGCATGCCGTACTTTGACGCGCTTCGCTGCCTTCTTTACCGAGGAAGACGCCGCCTGCGGCTTCTTCGTCTGAGCCGCTCTCTGCGCTACTTCACGGCGCACTGCTGCAAGTTCTGCCGTCGCAATCTTACGGTGATGGGCATATCGTGCATTGTTCTTCGTCTCTGCCACCTCGTCCGACTTTGCTGCTAAGGCTCGCTTCGTGGCATCGGCGATTTGACGCTGTCGTCGAAGTCGAGCTGTGGAGATAAGCTTTAAAAACTGCTTCTCAGCTTCCACCTCTGATTTACGGCGGAGCGCTCGCGCCGCGGCTTTTCTGTTTTGTGGGCCCACCTTCGACCCTACTCGAAGAATGGGTGATCGCAGAACGCGTCCACCAAACCGAAGAAGAGTTCTCAACATCTTTAAGAAATGTGGGTAGCAACAAGGGGGTGAAATAAAGGAGATGCGACCCTGAGGAAACGAAAGCAGACAACTCGGTGGTGGTGGTGGGAGTATGTGTGAAGCAGAAGCGAAAGCGCCGCCAAATAATGTCGTTCTCTGGCGAACTGTGTTACTCTGGATTCCTTGTGGATATGTCTATCTGTGGGACTCGCACCTCGGAGATGGCCCGTAGTCACAGGAGACAGGCAACTATACAGCCAACAAATCACCACTTCTGTGCTACTGAGTATAGGGGGGGAACGGTGATTATGGCCAGGAGGAGGGGAGGAGGTGAGAGGCGCGGAAATTTCAGATACAAGAAGCAACCTTCGTAACACCACGGTCTATTCGGAAAAAAAAAAATAGCATCACTGTCAGTGGACAGCGAGTTGGACAGGCACCGGCAGACGTGGTGCCGATCGTACAAACCCACTCTCTTGAAACCATCCTCGCTGGGGGCTGGTTCATGAAATGGTAACAAGAAGGTGAGGAAAGGAAGGCAGCTCCATCGGGAAAGACACCGTGATGCACCTGATGGGCACACTGCCTCAGGCGCGTTCTATTCATCAATGTGGGCACCGGGCTTGTACGACGGATATCATTCTTAAAGATACTCGTGTGGCGTAACTGCATTTGCATTATCCTTTCTATGCTTTTTCCTCCTCCGGAACACATCCCAGCCCCCTCTGCTCGCTGTCACTCATGCACGTATTTTTCGCCGTCAGGGGAGCACCCCAAAGGACGAAGTATACTGAAAGGAATAGCAGGAGAGGGGTGTTGAGGGGTAGGGAAACGAGTGAAACGGGTGCTCATTTTAATAAGTTCTGCCACCTCATCTCTCACGGACTGGCATCTACTCCGTTGCCTGCAGTCGTAGCAGGAAGACATGGACAGAGGCGCGCACGCACTGCGGGGCTGAAGCAGGGGTAGGAGAGAGTGCAAGAGGGAGAAGGGGAAGTGGTGAGGTCTGAGTGAGATATGTGCAATGCTCCGCCTGCCTAAAAGAAAAAGCGGGGCTACAGGAAGAGAGAGCCTATAGTGAAGACCTGCCCATATCCACGCACCCCACACATTCACAAAAAGAAATATCAACCAGTTAGGAGCACGAATGCTACACTGAAACAACAACCGAGAACGAAGAAACGCCTCTACTTCCCCCTCCCCCGCACACAAAGGAAGCCGCTCTTGTGTAAAGCCACACACGCGCACACACGCGCGCACGCGTACTATGATAAGAATGGATGGAGGGAGAGGCTGTGAAACTCGAGGCACTGACTCAGCCAAGAACGACTTCGCTAAAGAACGTATGTTGAGTGGCGTAAGACGAAAAAAGAGGACGGCAGATAATCTATGAGGAGGGTGGGCGATGGGGAAACTTCGATGACCGCTCTGGAGAAGGGGGAGGGGGGTTGCGTAAGAGAAAAGTAGTGAGGTACGAGAGAGAGCGCGCGCCACACGGACGTGTGTGATGCTGATGCGGCCTGAACACCTCTGATCGCTGTCAGCGTTGTGGCACTTCTCAGGCACTTCCTTCTCAGCAAAGCCGTCTGCCCCATCACCTAAACTAGAATACGTCCTCACTTGCGCGCTTTGATAGCCTTGGCCTTCTTGGAGATCTGTTTGGCTGCGGTCTTCGACACCTTGGCCTTCTTCAAGGGCTTCACCTGCTTCGCCTGTGGTGCCTTACCTGGGGCGGCGGCCTTCTTCGACGGGCGAGACCTCAAGGGTGCCTTGGCGTTCTTCGAGACTTTGGCGGCGGAGGCCTTCTTCCCAGCCGCCGCGGCTGGCTGTAGCTGCAGTGCTTCCATCTTCTGCGTGCGAAATGCGCGTGCGCTGCGCACGCCCGGGATCGGCGGAATGTTCACCGACGTCTGAGGGGCAGCCGGCGCTCCGTGGGAGAAAGCGGTGGCACTGGCAGCCGCTGACGTCTTGCTGCCAGCCTTGGCTGGAGCCTTGCGGGCGAGGGCGCGGAGCGTAAAGCGGAGCATGCTGCTTGTCGGGGATCCAGGGCGTTAAACAAAATTATTCGGTAGGGGTGCTGATATGTGAGAAAGGCAACAGGGGGGAGGAGGAAGGGCGACTAAGGGGAGGAGGAAAGAGATGCGTGAATGAGTGGGGAAGTGTGCAGCACAGACGGCAAGTGGTGTGTTCGGTTGTAAACCGACGCTCTCAGACAGAGTGCAGAGATGCCAGCAGCATCCTGCTTACTGCGAACATGACGGTGTAACTCTAGGGGGCAAGGGGCAGTGGCTGCAGACACGCACCTGTGGCGTGGGCGCATACACACACACACACACAGAGAGAGAGAGACATACAGCGTGACCTCTACAGCCCTAAAGGTTTCACACAGAGAGCTCTATTGGATGACAGAGGCAGACAACAGAGGCGAAGGTCCACTTCTGAAGAGTTGCGCTGCTTCGCGCTTTATTCTTTCTTTTCATCCGATCAAGTATAAATCAAAAGGCATGTCGCAGCCAGAAGCCAATAAAAAAAAAAAAAAGAAGTCATGATGCGAGGGCGGTGTGGTATTCACTGTGCGCGAGGTGACCACGGAGGAAGGGGGCACGAGTGACTTACCAGGTGGGGTCCTTGTTGCCTGTCTTCTTCTTGTCGTTGAGCTCAAAGTGCTTCGTGCGCTTGAGCACGACCTGGCGGATAGACTTGCAGCCGGAGCACTGAAGCTTCAGCACAATCTTCTTCGTCGTCTTGGCCTTCTTGTGGAAGACGGGCTTGGTCTGACCACCATACCCTGACTGTTTGCGGTCGTAACGGCGCTTACCGCGAGCAAAAAGGCGGGCCTTGCCGGCTTTGTACTGCACCACCTTGAACGACTTGTGCGCGTTGCAGCGCGCGTCGTCGCAGTGCATCACCTTCTTCTTCGGATAGTTCACCATTGCTGCGCGCCCCTATCTGTGAAAGTGTTGTTGTCGATGTGCCGAGCAATCGCAAGAGAGGCGCAGGGGCAGTAACGCGGAAGAAAAAGAGAAACGCGCGCAGCGTGCGTGCGTGAGAAGGAGTAGGGTGAGAAATAGAGAAAAAGTGGTCAAAGCAAGGCGAGATGGAAAGCGCGCAAACATGGCAGCGCAAGACATACCAACTTTTCCTGTGTCGTTGTCAGCAGTCGTAACGCTGTTTTTTTCTTTTTTTGAACGAGGGCCAGCAGTAGCGGCGGCTTGAGATGTGCTGTTCAAACTGAGGCAGGAGGATGGGAGGGAGTGTTTCTTGTGTGGATGCCTGCGACTGGTATGAAGGGCATCGCGAGAAATGCATCCAGGTCGCACCACGGGGAACATCGAAGCAAAAGAGAACGAGCACGAGCACCAGGATAGGTGGACGCTACAGAGGCTTTCATACAGGAATGGAGCACGGGAAAAAAGACGTACGCCGTCTGCTTCATCTACACCAAATAGGCCACCGGCACTAACAGAAAGCGGGATGTGTTTTCGTGTGGCCAGGAAGGAGCCACCTATCTTCCCTGCTGGCGTTCGCGCTGTCACGGCCGCCCTCGCGCAAACGCCGTTCTATGCTACTTCTCGGGAATGTCCGCGTATTCGTCGTTCGCGGACGCCGCCGTCTGCTCGCGGCAGTCGTAGGCGTAAAAGTTTCGGTAACTCAAAAGAACAGGCAGGACAGTGGCCTGGTGCCCAGACCTTTCGATATCCTCAAACGTGACCCATTCGTGCCACGCGGGATTTATCATGTCCACAATCTCTGAGAGAATGGACTGTGCTGATATGTCCACCATAAGACCGTTGGCAAGGAGCTCGTTCGCAATTTCTTTGCAGAAGCAGTGCAGTGTCGCGATCTTTATGTATGTTTTAGTTCCGTCAAGGTCCAACAGCGCCCATATATACCGCATCGCAGGCCGTGTCGCGGCGTGCTCTGTGGCAATCACAAAGTTCAAGTATGTCTTGTAGTCCATGATGTGGCGACCACCACTGTGATTCACGTGACACTCAAACACGCGCTGAATTGAGAGCTGGGTGAAGCTGTCGTTACTGTAGTGGGACAATTCCTCTCGAGTGAGAACGCCGTCGCCGTCCGCGTCGAGGGCGGTGAAGTGCTCGTAGATGCGGCTCATTAGCGCTAGAGAGAACCAGTTGTCCATGCTGAGCATCTCAGTCGGCACGTAGTCCATGGAGGCGGTGCTCCAGTAGATTTGTTCCCGCGGCACCTGAACCTTCGCCTCGCCATCCAACAGCTGCATTTGGTAGACGTCTGACAGCGCGTTACCATCACCCTCGTAGGCCAGCACAAGAGCCGCAACAGTATCGTCGTCGTCCGCTGCTGTCGAGGCAAACTTAGCCGGTATTTCCACGACGGTGCCTTTAGGGTATGTGATGATGGCGTCCTGCGCATCGCTCTCGAACATGCGCAGCAGCTCAGAGAACACCTCACTCTTCATGAACGTGTCAATGGGGATTGCACCCACGCTGCGTGTGTCACACATGAACATGAACTTCCGGGACGCGTGGCAGAGGTAGTACGGTAGCATCCAAGGCGGCATGTCCCGAACAAGGCGCAGGTTGGGCACAAGGTCCGAAATGAACATTTCAATGTCCTCCTGTGTCAGCCCATTGGATAGCGGGGACGACGCACTCGGCGGACACGGGAGACGACCGCCGACAGCCCGCTGGGCGCGGTCCAGGAAAATGGGCGGCGGTGCTGAGGCATCCAGCTCGAGCTCGACTCGAATTCGAAACAGCAGCAACCGCTTGGCTGCAAAGGCATACAATGGAGCTGCTGGTACGGCGTCGTGCGACGAGCGCGCAAAGGCTAGAAATGTGGCTGGGGAAAGAAAAGGATGGTGGAAGTAGACGGTACGACGCCACTCCCGCGCTTGCGTATCAGCCGCTGCGTCCTCGTCGGGTGTAACGTGGAAGAGCACGTCATAAACCATGCTGCGGTAACCCTCGTACGTCAACAACAGGTCATCGTACGTGTCTACAGCTGCGCCACCGTCCTTCCCAGTCACGACGCGGTACTTCACAATCGCGCTCCACAGCGACGCCGGATTGGTCGATGCGTACAGAGCGGCAACACGATCATTGAGGTACTCCTTCTTTCTATTGTAGGCCTCCTCTAGCGCAGATCTCTGCGTGCCTGTGATGGCGTACCCGAAGGGGAACATTTTCGCAGAGGCGCCGTTCGATGCTGAGCTTTGTTTACACATTTGTGGAGAATGTAAGTCATAATCGACCGCTGCCACAGAGAGAAAGAAGACGATGAGGGGAAGAGAGAGGAAAAACGACGAGATGACGTTTGTTTTCCACCAGCCGGTAGGGCGCCTGCGCTCCCGATGGAGACCACAAAAGAAGTAGGGAAGGATGGTGGGATTGGCAGCGGCGGACAGAAAAAAATCGAGGACGATGAAGCGCGACGGCATCCTCTTGGTGTCAATCACGCCAACGATGGAAGGTAACACATTCACAGGGTGTATGCTTGTGCGTGTGTGTATGTATGGCAAAGGCCCTCTTTGCGTCAACGTGTCCGTGAACGTTCCCGGGAGTACCATCTGCTCGTTATGAATGTGCTTTTACATATATGCCTTGTGACGGTGTCTCTGTGACGACGTATTCGTGCATAATGCTTACGATATGGTAAAGAGAGCAAACAACAGCGCCAGTGGGCCACCAGCCTTCGTTGGGTGAGCCCTGAGCGATTACTAAACCAAGCACAACCTATCACCCTCAGCGGCTTAACATATATGCCCGTCACGCCGCTCGCTCGGAAGCAAGTGCACGGCGAGATGACGACAATTGACTCACACACGTACAGTGCACGTTCACGATCGCCTTGGGCTACCGCAAATTACGCACATTACGGTATCGTCAGCAGGGTTGAGAGAGTGGCATGCTTGGCACACCCAGCCAGCCACCATGCCCGTTGTCACGTCGGAGTGTGGCTGAGAGGAGGATGCCTCCGTGTTCGTCGTGGGCTGTGCGCGGTTGCAGCGCTTACACACCTTTCGCCAAGAGAAGTTGTACATTGTGCACTCCGGGCATGTCCAGTCACCAGGATGGGCGTTCGTCAACCTCTCCTCTGCCGTTGTGGACGTATTCGACGTGGCAGGTTCGTGGCACTTGCGACAGTGCGTGTTGCGCGAAAAATTATGTGCGCCGCATGCGCAGTTCCAGTCTCCCTTCATGAATGGCTGTCGAGGCACAGACCCGTTAGAATGCGTAGAGGAGAAAGCTGCCCCTGACGCCACCGTGCTTGACACCGTAGAGGGGGGAGAAGAATACTCAGAAACCCTCCCAAAGTCCCTTTTGTGGGTGTCCAATGGCCCCCTTTCCTCTCCACGGACCTGCACGAACGGTCGTGTCGCCCGACAGTGTGTGCAGGCCATGCGTTGCGAACCGTTGAAGGTGTAGCAGGTCGGACACATCCACGAGCCTTCAATAGAACACCCCTGACTTCCCGTAGAGCTGCAGGTGTGCACATCTGTGGAGTCGCCATCATCCATCTGCATGTCACCCAAGAGCGACAAGGAGGGGACGGACTTTGAGGCAGGAAGATCAGTACGCTTCTTGCGGCAACTGTAGCATTCGGAATGAAAGTCGAAGTTGTGGAGACCGCATGCGCATTTCCATTTTCCAGGCGCCGAGGACGTGTGGCGTTGAGCTGCGCGACACACCGACTGCAAGTAGCCCTGGATAGCACGCGGCTTTCTACGCACAAGCCCTCCGAGTTGGAGCATATCTGATCGATACGTTCGCGCTCACCACTTCCGCACTCGGAGAGACAAAGCTTGACGCGCGATATATAGTGAAGTATCGCACACAGAGGCGTGGTGTGTGCCGCGGACGATGACTACAGTGTACGATACACACACACACACACACACACACACACACAGGGAGACCGACACCACCTTAGTTTACTATCCCCACCCTTGAAAAAGAAAGGATTTCACGCGCCTACAGGATGGAACACACAGCATCAGGATGATGATGATAGTAGTATTGCCCGTACAGGAAACATCCGATTATAATAAAGACGGAGACACGCAGTGGGAGAAGAGGTGCATCGGTAACATGCGTGCAGGCAGTCACGAAATCATGCGAAGCGCAAGCACGTCGAGGCAGGGGTGGCTGTCAGAACTCTCGAGTTGCTAGCATGAGTATGTGCATACGAAACCTCATGCGGGGGAAATGTCGTTACCTTTCCTCAGCAAGTCCTTCGACTTGAATTGTTCTACACCATGGCAGAACTCTCCATCAAGTCGGTGGATTGGAACCTTGCCTTTCTCACTGACAAGCGTCGCTCACACCACGGCCATCAATTTTTATGTCTCGCGATACAGCCCATTTCTACACTAGAACATTGAATCAGCACGTACTCATATGCAGTCACCACCGGCCTCCTCCCATACGTTGTAAGAGGAAGTAATGTACCAATGCGTATCAAGCGAAGGGTAAACGTAAATACAGTCATGTGCTTCACCAATACACAACAGTGGGAAGCAAAAACAAATGAGCAAACACCACTGCGTCCTAACACGACTGACAGACACGGCGACACACTCAGGCAGATGAATACAGCACGGTCGCCCTGCACCACCAACGACAGGGGGAGGGGGTGACCACGAAGGCAAAGCATGTCTTAGACACACACACATACACACACAGACACATCAGGAACACTACTTCGCGCTGCCGAGTGCACTCGGGGGTGAGACCGGCAAACACCACGAAAACACATAGAACACTTCACTACGGTGTTGCCGGGGCTCCACTTTGTGTCATGCGTGCCCCCTCCCCCCTCCCCTTACCCCCAAACGATCCGGTAGGCACGTTGCTCGCTTTTACTACGCCCCCCATGCAACCTCTTCATCCGCCAGCTCCTGTGCTCCGCTGGGCTCCCTGTCCAAGCTGTCGGTGAATGATGGGGCTTCTGGCGAGACTCCAGCTATGGTTTGGATTTTCGGTGGTGGCGACGGTACAGCAGAGCCCTCCGATGCTTCTGCTGGCGCGTGAATAGGCTGCTCAGGTCCCTCTGCCGCCGGCTGGAAAAAGTCCGCGGCAGTTGGCACGGTAGATGAGGCGTGGAATGACGCAGATGGTTCGGGTGGTTGTGGCTGTGCGTTAAGAGGGACGTTGGGGTTGGGTCCCTTTGAGGACGACAAGTCGATAGTGCGCAGTTTAGGGAACAGATTCGGGTAGGCCGCCGGGTTGGCGAGTGCTTGGCTGACGCGAGGGATCGAGGCGACCGAAATCTTCCACTTGGCCACGGCATCCTCTATGAGGTCGGGGCAGTATGTTCGGGCGTAGAAAGCGGCGTCACCCATTTTTCCGGCCTTCTGCAGCAACTGCACGCACTCAGCATGACGTTGGGTGAGGTGGTAGCAGGTGAAGGCCACGTTGGCTTGCCCGCTTTGCAGACAGGAGTCCCCAAGCTGTGAGATAGAAGCCATGTCGTTGAGGGACGTGTATATGAGCAGTAGCCCGTTCCAGTCGTTACATTTCTCTAGCGATTCGATTGACATGTCGAAGTAGCCCTGCTCCAGTGCAATATCACCCACTTGCTTCCAGTGCGACGCAAGGTTTGTGGAACTGGCGATCTCGTGCGCCAACGACAGCTGCTTCAGCTGGACCGCCAGGCTGAAGCGGTGCTCTTCATCTGTGGCGATCTTGAGCGCCATCTGCAGAAGCCCACGTGACTCGACAAACCGTGAGAGTTTGTCACGCAGACTGACATCGATTGTGGGAAGAAGTGCGTTGGCGGCTTCAAAGTCCTCGCGCACGATGGCCGCCATGTACTCGATGGCGTTCACCTGCAGAAGGTAGCTTGCAATGTGCTTTTCCTTGTCTATGCAGAAGAGGCGGTTTTCCTTTGGCAAATAGCCGAGGAGGTACTGGTTGCGGTTCAGTACTGCGATGTTGTTGACCTCGCCGCCGATATAGTAGTTGAGCCGATGCACCTGATTTATGTACACAAGGCAGTCCCCCACCCACAACACGTCGCGCACCTTTTCATCCAGCTCCTCCACAAGGTCGAAGGAGAAGTCGAGGCCGTCATCGCCGGTGGTGGTGTTCTGCTCGAGGTAGTTAGCCACTGCGTCCCCGTTGAACTTGAGGAGGAAGACACTACTGCTCGTGACGAGCGCCACAAGCTCGGCCGTCGAGTTCCACTCGAGCGCCGTCGGGGTCTCATCGATCTGCCGGATCAGCGCGAGCGTGCCCCAGTCGTAGAACAGGATGCTGCTGCTCGTGCGCACCCCTAAGAGAGGCCCACTGAACAACTTATTGGCCACCTCTGGCAGCAGGAGTGCGGCGCGCGCCTTAAACCCCTTGTAAATTCGCACCGTCGTCGAGCTCTCCAGAACAGCATAGGCGCCGTTCTCAGGGCCCCATACAAACGAAAGGCATTGTCCGTAGGACTTGGGGCGTAGCGAGAGAGACGAGATAATGGTGTAGTTATCGTCGCCAAGAACGCAGATGAACTGACCGTTTCCGGCGTGAAAGATAGAGTGGGCAGTTGTCTCAACGGTGCCCATGTCCTTTGTCGCAACATTCAGCACCTCACCATCGGGCGTATCCAGCCCGACCGCTTTGATGTCCATGCGTGTAATCTCGTTCCCGGTCGCGACGAGGACGCGACCGTTCGCGTCCATTGAGAAAACGGGCTTGTCCACGCCGACCTTGTAAGCCCGCACACCATTGTCAAACCCGGCAATGAGCATGTTGGAGTGGGGTTTCGTTGTCAGCGACCACCCGCGGCCCATGTCCGAGTGGTTGCACGAGTACAGCAGGCGGAACGTCTCGGTGGAAAAGGCGGCAATGCTGTCTGACTCGGAGATGGAGTAGATCACCGGCAGGTCTGGGTGGAAAAGAACGCTTGCAACGTTGTCATCGTGAAAGGAGAAAACCTGTAGGCACGCCTTGGTCTGGTAGTCCCACAAACGCACTGACCTGTCATCGGATCCGCTCAGTAGGTAAGGCTTGTCGCAGCGAGGATAGAACTCGACGCAGTTGACCCCGTCCTCGTGGCCCTCCAGTTGATAGTTGGGCGTAGGAATGTTGATACGCCACACCTTGATGGTGCAGTCCATCGAGGCAGAAGCAAACGTCGATGAGTCCTTCGGGTTGAAAGCGACGGCCATGCAGAAGTGCTGGTGCCCCTCGTAGGTCATCTGCAGCGTCCATCCCTTGCTCCAGTCCCACTGCCGAATTGTCATGTCGTCTGCGCACGTCAGCACCAGCGGCAGCTGCTCGTGAACCGCGACGCAGCGGATGTAGTCGTCGTGCGCTTGGAATATTTTTGTCCGCTCCATCGTGTTGTAGTTGAACACACGCAGGTTCATATCATCGCAGCCACACACAAAACTCTGCAATCGGGGAATGAAGCGGGCACAACGCACTGGAAGACCCGTGCCTGTGTCAAAGGAGCGGACTAGCGCCTGAGTCTGGTAGTTGTACAGGTTGACTATGCCAGAATACAGCGCTGAAATAAAGATGGAGTCCTTTGGGTGCATGTCCACCATCTTCACACGCTGGCTGGAGGCGGTGAACTCCACCGTCGCGGCAGTTCCGACTGACATTTTGGCGCTTCTGCACTGGCTGGATGAGCGTCCGGAATGTGTGTGTGTGTGTGTGTGTACAAATGGTGTCCTATTTTTCCCTTGCCAGCTATTCTCTGCGCTACGCGTTGTCTCCTTGACAAGAACCGCAGCACCTGTGACTCTTCCAAGTGTTGCTGCAGTCGATGCAAATGTGGCGGGAAAGAGATGGAGACACACCAAAGGAAATGCTATGGCATGCACTTCTGCTGAGGGGAATGCGCGCGCGTGCGTAGATGCGTGAAGCCCGTGTTGTTTCAAAGGACAGGCGCGTAGAAGATTGAAAGAGAGAAAATAAATGCAAAAGCGGGAAGCAACTCTTTTAGGGAGGGGAACCCTCTCGCGATGCACAGGCAAGAAACTAGATTCAGGCATAGAGGAGCGTACGACTGTAGTCGCGTGCGTCTTCCGCTCCTTCACTGTATACAAATGTAAACGCTCAAGTATTACGGAGACGGTTTGCAGTTTGAGATAATAGTCGCTGCTTCTTTTTGTGCTGCGGTTAGTCAATAACGCGCAGTGGGTACACGTAAGACCCACAAAGAGAGCGAACACTGAACTGGGTTGTTCTTTGCGTCGTTTTTTCGCTGTTGTTGTTGCGCTTGAACCGCTTCCGGAAGCCAGCCACCACTGTGATAAAGATGCTGAGCACCAAAAAGCCTTGAAGGAAATCGAATTTTAACATCCCCAAGCACGGCAACATGGCAAGTGCAGCTCGAGTGTTGGACGTTCTACGAAAACAAAAACAAGAATACATGTTGGGCAATTTCTGAAAATGCGTGCAAGCAGGCACACATGATCTGCACAGGCACTACCAACAAATGTCGTGCAGAAGTTTGACGTACACACACACACACACAAACGTTTTCCATGTTGCTGAAAATTGAGCCACCACCCCACTCAACTTGAACGTCGCAAACATGCGAGCCATACAGAACGCACGCATATTTGTGCTAGCTCACATGACCAATGTTGGACGAGTTTCGCCGTCAGAATATCTTGATCAGGCGACAGCTGCTGCACATAATCAAAGCGCACGCAGACCTTGCCTTGGAATACCAGAGTAACAGGCTTCGGGCCACCGCACTGCCGCTAGGGCAGCATCGCTTACACGTAAACATACCTCAGAGGCTTGAGGGACGTCGATGAGGCTTCCTCCTCGATACGTGAAAATTCCACGCGCCGTGCTGTCGATGTATCGGGGCGTTCCAAAGCACGCATCCCACGATAAAATAACAGCTCTACAGGGTCGGCGGACAACTGGTGGAGTGGCAATGTCGTTGAGCCCGTGCCCGCTACGCACACGTCAGGAGAACCTCTTGCAGGTCCAGTGGAACGTGCTTCCTCCCCGGCACTGCAGATGTGATAGACCGCTAAGCTGTCTATGCACCATTGGAGAGGTTCTGAGACAACGATGTGTGATTACAAACTCGGTGGACTTGGGTGCGCGCGGCATCAAACGGAGATTGGCGTAGCCAACGCCGTCGCAGAGCTGCTTTTCCCCCATCATTCGCTGGCAATGTGGTCAGCGATCATGCAATCCCGCCACTGGTGAGATCTCTAGACGCGTCTCAGCGAAAATGGGGCACATATCGATTGCATGCTACACCGCTGTGCGTATTCAGCATCGAAATGTTGACGACCTCAATAAGCTCGCACATATCTCACACTCAACGTATACCTTTCCAGCGGTAGCGCTCGGGTGGCCTCTTGGAAAAACATAATCTGCATCCACTCTTACGAAGCAGACGAGATGAAGGGAGAGAAAGAGACGTCCACGCTGCAATGCCGCTATGTCATAGATTTGTACATCCACCGGCTAAACGGGTCCTGATAATAAAAGAGGTGTGCAATACGGGATGAATGGATGCGACATCGTCGGAGCCCCCCTCATCTTTCCTACTGCGGAACCTCGTGCTCTCCTGTGACGTCCATGAGCGCTCCCGTGCGCACGGGGCTGAGCAGGAGAAAAGGAGATGCAGAATAGAAGCAGTCGCTTCACACACCCGAAAAAGACGCCAACCTTTGCCCGTGTTAACCGACGCCGTCTTTTCCTTGGCAGCGGTTCCGGCTGAGAGCGGGGGGGGGGGGGCAAAAAAGTGGGGTGTTCCCGTAAAGACAGAAGGAAAGAATTAACTGGGCAAGTTTATGTAGTATGACACGTACGCACGTACATGGAGAGAGGAAGATGCAGCGTGCCGTATCCTAGCGGCCGAGTGCCTCCTCAAGCAGGTAGCAGCCATGCAAGGTAGAGATGAGCGCTCCCATACATCCACGCTGGAAAACACAACTGCGGTGTAGGAGGAGAAGGGGGGGCCGCTGAGAATCAGCAGAGCAACAGTGCGGCCTTATGAAATCAGACATCGGAGCGCACACACAAACGAACAACTAGATCCGTCAGAGAGTGGAGGTGGAGGAGGGGGGGGGGCTTGTGCCAACCATCTTCTCGGCGTTTCACACGCCACTCGGCCATGTGCCATTGCGTCAGTCCCTCACGACTTTGGCTTTGCGACATGCCATGGGAAAACGCCAGCCGGGGAAAAGGTGGAAAACAGGAATGAAAGAAACGTGTGTGTGTGTGTGTATGGGTGGCAGGGCGACGTGCAGAGTTGACCCTTGATCGCCCACTCAACTCAGCCAGCAGTGCCCTACGATACTCGTTCACACGTATTGCCCAATCAGCGCCATGATACTCACACCCGTCCAGAAGGCCACAAGCATCGCTATAAGGAAGCCGCGTGGCGAGCGTACATTGTGCATGTTCGCGAGCATATCACTGTAGAAGTCATCCACCAGTAGCTGAAACCCAATGTAGAGTAATATACCGGCACACACAGAGTCCAGGATACCCTGCGTTAGGAGGTACGTACTGCCCTTGGTGTTGATCAACTGCTCGCACACACACACAATGCCAACGACAGCGCCAAAGGGAGCCGAAAGAACAAATACGGCAGCGAACACGTACTCGGTGCGCATTGTCAGAGCTGCATCGATGAGACGAGAGCCGAGCGCCACTCCCTCGAAGAACTGGTGAAAGGACAAGGCGCACACCAGTGTGAAAAGCTCCGCATCGGCACACATTCCCACAGTGAGGCCGACGAACAGGCTGTGCAAGGAAACGCTAAACTCTAGCAAGACGGCGGACAAGATTTGCAGGCCACCACTGCCCTCCCCGCCATAGAAAGTGGGGACGAGCGGGTGCAGGTGGTGACCGACAGCTTGGGAACGAGAGAGCAAGTGCTGGCTTTCCTCACTGGCAATGGGGGAGATGGGAGCGGCTCCGTAGCCCTCGAAGAAGACACGCAAAGACGCTTCCAGGGTGTGCATCGCGGCAACTGAGGAGATACAGATGATGTAGGCAAGCGGCTCGGAGATGTTGCGCAGGGAAGTCGGTATGCACTCGCTCGTGAGGGACTCATTTGCGGGTTTCAGCATGTGAATAAGTGCTACCCCAAGCACTACACCCGTGGCTACAGCTTTTCCGATCGCGTAGGCATACTCAGGTATGCGAAAGGCAGGAACACGCTTACCGAGGATCGGAAGTACGGTACCGAGCAAGGAGAACCAAAGGATTACGAAGAGGGCGACAACATGCGACGCAATGCTATAGTTCTCGTTATCTGTCCCTTCGCAATTCGGCGGCCTAGCGGCCTCCCTGTGGCGCATGGTGGATCACGTTGTGCGTTCGCGCACACCTGTTTACACAATGGATTATGCTGAATGCCTCAGCCATATTGGCTCGCACAACAACAGAGACGTTACAGGAGAGCAAAGTGAGTCCAGAGTGGAACGAGAGGAGAGTGAAAGAGACAAAACCACTACCTCAACACTACACGGCAATCATACAGGGCACAGCTGCCGCTGCCCCCGGGGGCACCCCTGCAAGAACTGCAGATACCGCTACGCACATCACAGAGAGGTTGATGAGAGGACTTGTTAAAAGAATCCTCTCGACAGGAAAGCATGACATTGAAGTACAGATGAAGTTCTATTTTCTTCTGTCAACGATACCACTCATCTGTGGATGTCATGTAGACTCCACATCACCCTGATGCATAGGTCAGGGGTCCCCACTGCATCATCCAGTGACCTTGCAGTGTGTTCGCTCGCTTACGGTGCGGCTAGTACGGTTCTCAACGACACAGAGAGAGACAAAAAGCATACCTAGACCACAAACACACACATTCACATACACATCCATGACCACAACTGCCGCACCGAGCGCCATACAACAGCGCTCACCGACGCCTTTCAGATATCTCGCAGATAAGACACGCTACAGCAAGCAAATCTGTTTCATCACAACAAGCAAGCACATAACAGACCCAACACTCCTTGCGACTTCCTTGACCAATGCGGATATGATCAACCTTTGTGTGTGATTGCCGTGCTATGGCGCAAAGTCCAGAGTCCCAGTAGCAACCGCTAAAATGGGATTAGATCAAGTTAGGACCGCGACGCAGCAGAGCGAACGAATGCAGTGCCATGCAAGTCAGCACTTGCCTCGTTTCTGCAGCGGAGCGGATCTAGGGCAGCTTCACGATAAAGATTACCGACTCGCCGCGCAAAAAGACATTTTCGATGGAGCGCTGTTTCTGCTCCGATCCGTGGCTTTCAGTGATTTCCTGAACGCCCTTAAGCACGAGATTGAAGTGCTTGTCAAAGGCAATCACGTGTGCCAGAAGCGCCTTGCTGTTGCGACACTGTATGAAGACCCGCTTTTTCTCCTTCATGGCAGTGTCTAGGAGGTTGAAGGGTCCGTCAGCGACGGTGGTACGCAACAGCTCCTTCGTCTTGGTCTCCGTCCGGGGGACCTTCTTGGGCTGCTCCGAGTCCATGCTTTTTCTTGGTTCACGGTATCTATGTCGTAGTGCGTGTGTGTGGAAGTGAGATTTGTGTGAAGAAACATGCAAAGGTACACGGCTCGGTCAATTGCAGGAGAAGCTCGGCGGCCGCACACGTGGACTTGTCCAGGTGAGGTGAGGCACTCAAAGAAGTAGGAAAAGAACTCCAGCATCGAGACAAGAGAGGGCAAGTGGAGTAGAAACGGTCATGGTGCAAAGATACACGTGGGCGCCTCTGCACACCCTTAGCGAGGTTTGCTGAGGACGCGGTACACGTGCAATGGATCAGAGGAACGGTGCCAGCGAAGACGTGTGCTGGCTGCCACATATAGGCAGACGTAATGTACCATTGATTGCATCTGCGCACTGCATCTTCTCTCTATAGGTTTCGCCTATGGCGGTTGCGACACTTGTGTGTGCGGATTTGACGTCTAAGGTACAAGAGCGGAAGGCCGACAGCAAAAACTACAGACGCCTCCCACACTCGAGCTCTACTCAACGAAGGATGGGCTGTCCGGGAAGAAGCAGGGACAGGGGCGGGTTCGCGGGGGACACCTGACAGCGGCTGCGAACCCAGAAAAAAGCGGCAATGTGGAGGAAGGAGGAAGCGTGGGGAGCACTGGGGTGTATGCGTAAGTATGGCTAAGGGCGCGTGTGCCCGATCACCGTGTTGCTACCAAGGAAGAGGTGCGAGTAACACAGCAATGCTCTGAGTCGAAGAGGAAGCGAATATGAACACAAAAGACGAACCAGAACGAGACGGCTGCTGCGGGCAACACTTTACTGCTGCGGCACATCGCACTGGTACATCTCCCCACTATGAGGATCAACGTACACGTTACCAGGCGTGGCAGCACCCTGCCACTGCGCCGCCGCCGCCGCATCGTCGCTTTCTCTAGTCTCAGCAGTGTACTGGTAGGTTTCCCCAGTAGTCGGGTCAACGTACTCGTAGACGGCGGCAGCGTTCGGATTGGTGTACTGGTAAGTATTTCCGGCGGCTTGATCTACGTACTGATACTCGCCTGCTTCGACATTCGCGTCCACCTCTGCGTATTGGTACATTTCGCCTGTGTTCGGGTCTATGTAAGTTTGATAGTCGCCGCCAGCGGTGGCGTCCTGAGCATCCTCAGCAATGGACACGTCGGCTGCCTGCACCTGTTCTGGCGCCGCCTCACTAGTACCGGCTGGGTACTGGTACGCCTCCCCCGTTTCGTGATCACCCTGGGCCTGATAGATCACGTTTTTGTTGGTGGCATTGTCAGTTTGCTGTGACGCTTGTGATGCCGCCGCCGCCGCCCCGCCTGCGATGTTTGCGTCATCGACAGCGTAGTGGTCCACGGCACCAGTGTCAGGGTCCACGTAGTTTTGGCGCGTGGCATCATCGGTCTGCGCGGCTGCGTTGAGATTGTAGAAGTTATGGTCCATATCTGTGACCCACTGTGATGTGGTGTCGCTGACAACAGCGGCAGAAACCTCGAAACCAGGCGGCGGCCCGCTTCCCGCGCCCTGTGGGGCGGCTGGGTTTGTGTAACCTTGGATGATGCGCATCTCATCAGCAACAATGCGGCGGCGCTCCGTTTTCTTGGATTGTTGACGTCCTCGAAACCAGGCGTAGCGAAAGAGGATGGCGCAGAGCGGGAGTACAGCAATGAAGGCCAAACTCCAGTAGGCGTAGACCGCATTACACCGAATTGTCATACGGGTGGTGGGGGAGTACATACGCATGCTCTCGTTCGTGGAGAACAGTACCGCATGCATGCCGCGGTGACGTAACTCCACTGCTTTGGCGGTTACCGCCGTCGTGGGGTCGCCAACGCTCGGGCCCACATTCTGAGGGAGCCCCGTAAAAATGGCGCGCACATCGGCGACGTAGGCCAGAACAGCCTCCAGCGCTTTCGGTAAGCCCTTGAAGGTCACGACGGTGTATTGCAACGAGTCTGACGGTGATTCCACAACGATTCTCTTTGCGCACGTTTCCGTCAAATTAGGAACGCAAAGGTAGGCCGAGAAGTATGCCTGTAGGTCAGAGGACGGTTCGAGAATGTAGACTGTCGTCACAGAATCTTCGCCTTCCGCGCACGCAGGAAGGTAAGAATACGTTTCTGAATTGCGGCACGGCACAGTATAGGTGCCGGTAGTGACCGCTAGACTGGAGAGAGAGGTGCTGAGAGCTGTTGCACAGGCGGTCGTCAGACGATTCAGTATCGTTGAGACGGTCTCGCTTTTTCCGTCGACCCATTGCGAAAGAAGGTAGTAAGTGGAGTTTCCCGAAAGTGCGGTCGATGTGACGATGCTCAGCTGGAGACCGAGTGTGATTTCCGACTCCCGTATAAGAAACGCCTCGCAGTGGATGACCCCCGGTGGTAAATCACTACACACCGTGCTGTTAACTGTAGGTGCGATGGCACGCAGTGCGATAGTGGTTACTGGCCAATTGGATCCCTCGCCGGCACCGCTCAGGGTCGCGTTAAGAACGTGCGACGACAGTGCTGTTGTCAACGTGGCACTTGCGCCAGTGAGCTCGGCAAAGTATGCGCTGGCCAAAAGGAGAAAAAGGGCTACCATCGGCAGCGGTGCCACGCGAAGCGCAACAAAGCGCATTAGGAAGAGAAACAGGAGGTACAGTACAAATACTGCACCCCATGAAGAGGGTATGGGTGGGAGGAAAGGGTCCTCGCCCCGATGTGTGGGAGAGGCACACCAACGGTGGACAAAATGTCATGAAAAAGAGAGACGGCGAGGAAGAGAGTGTTGAGAGGCGGTTCTATATGCGAGTGTGTGTGTGTGTGTGTGCGTGTCTGTGTGTGCCCACGTATGTAAACACGCACACGCACCTCTCCGAGAAGGAAGCAAATGGTGCACGACTGCCTCATCGGGCACCTCTCTTATACCCCCAAGGGTCACACTCCGGACGTGGTGGCATCAGTGATGCGCGTGTGCCGCACTCCCACCTCTACTCTCGATCACACCTGCTCTTGGTGTAATCGTAACCGCTCCAACGTCATTGATGATCTCACACTCTATTCGTGGAAGACACCTGAATGAATGAGCGGGTTGAGAGAGGGAGGGAGATAGTCAACGCGGTGTGAGAGGGGGTGAATAAGTAGGCGAAGAGGAGAATGCAGAAAGACACAATCCCAGAGTGGGGAGAGCTCTTCCCGGGAACGCCACGATGAGGATATAGGCGTAGTTTACAACTTCTGTCGAGGTCAAGTTCCAAAGATGTCAGAGAAAGAGAAGACAAGACAGAACCACACGCGCACAACGACATACACAGTCAGCCGGTGCGATGCCGCTGCACATGGGTGAGAGGACAAAGGGGAATGAGACAAAAGAACTGTTGCTCATGCGCACCCAAAGTGCCAATTATGATACATCATTCAAGTGTCCTCCAATAGTGCTTGTCATACGCCAGCATCCAAGAGAGCGGGAGATGTGGGCCAAATGGTGCAGGGAAAGGAGAGCCTACTACCGGCGCAGAGAGTGGGTAATAGCCAAAAAGTACATGCTTGCCGGTCTCGTTTGGTGGAGGTCCTCACGTACCACGGAGGGAGCCACAGAGAGGGAAAGATATGCAAGGAGCACCAATCGTCGTGATGTCTGTCACCACAGCGGCCTCACTACCGATTCGAACCTTTCTCGTATGGAAGCGTGGGGAGAGACGCGATCTTCCGGCGCGTTAACGGCCCCGAGACATGGGCGCCATAGTTGCCCTGCGTGGGCGCTATGCCAATGGCAACGATACCCTCGTCAGCGCTTGGTGAGGAAGCTGCTTTCATCTGTACGTTCTCATACTGGACAGGAGAAACGCTTCCAACTGACTTGGTATATCCCTTCTGCGTTGCAGAGTCAAAATTGATGCCGTGAATTCCGCTGCCATGCGAGGTGCCCAAGACTCGGTAGAGTTGTTGCGGTGCGGAAGCGCTATGTGGGTGAGAAGGAGCCGACTCACGTCTGCAGAGGGACTCTGGCGCCGCCATGACACAATCGCTTTTTACTGCAGGGAGAATTTCTCCAAGTAGCGTCCCTTGTGCTCGTGTTTTCGACGGCACTTGTGAACTTGTTTGTGAGGCCTCCTGGACATTCTGTACTGCTCCGGCGGCTTTTGGGTGCGCTTGGCTCACAATGAGTGAGCGTAGAAGTGCACGAAACTCGGCACGTTCCGCATCGGCGAAGGCGCACCGCTCCTCCAACTCAGCGCACCGTGCCAGCAGGCGCGTCTCCAAGTCTGTCAGTGCCGCGTTGTCGGCCTTTGCCGGAAGCAGAAGTGAGTCCGCCTTGGTTCGCATGAGTGACGTGAATTCGTCCCGCTTCACTGCACGCTTCTCCATATCTTTGAGCCCCTTGGTCAAGGACCGGACAGTGTCCTGCAGTTCTTCAGCGACATCGATGAGCTGTGCAGCGCCTGAACCA
Organism: Leishmania tarentolae; assembly: GCA_033953505.1. NCBI lineage: Eukaryota > Euglenozoa > Kinetoplastea > Trypanosomatida > Trypanosomatidae > Leishmania > Leishmania tarentolae. The sequence goes on along the minus strand of CP119857.1, from coordinate 1,417,903 downwards.
GAAGCGCCCTTCCCGCCTCTCTGCAGATGGTCCTCGAGGTGAGACACAGCATCGTGGAACTCTTTCGACTGCTGATCCACCACCGATTTGAGGCGCTCCGTGAGGTCGCGTAGCAAAATCTGCCGAAAAGACAGCAGAAGAGGTGATCGAGATAAGATGGATTCCATTGAGTGCCCGTCAGTGGTGGACTCCACAGTCACATTCACGGGCAGTGAGATGCCATTGCCAGCAGCGACACCTGCGCCATCGTCGAACGCGAACCCCAATGTACGAAGCCACAAAGTAATCCTCTGCAGCAGCGCTGAGTGCTGCGTCGTCTGCTGACGCAACTGCTCTACCTCTCCGATCAGGTCGGCATTACATGTTGTTTTTGTAGACAGGGCCGCAGTGGCGGAATCGAGGGATGTGCGGAGGGATCTGTTCTCGTCTAAAAGGCAACGTGCGACGGCCACCGTTCCCAGCAGGTTCTCTGTTGAGCTGTTCTCATTAGCAGTGGCCACAAAGCGATCAAGCAGCCCCTGGGTGTCGGATTGCGTGGCGGAGCAGCTCGCCTCAGTGGGATGAGCCACAAGCGCGGCCTCCATAGTTTGTTTGTGATACGACAGTAGGAAGTTCTGTATGGCGTTTACGTCCGCTGCTACGGATCGCACATCCGCTGCAGAAGCCCCAACCTGTGTACGAATGCTTTTCAGGGATGTTTCCCATTCATCTGTGAAAGCGTTGAGACGACTCTCCAGCACCGACGTATCCAGACGGATAAGCACCTCGCCATCGCCGATGCCGCTGCTCCTACTGGGCATGGCGCCACTGTGGGTGATACGAGAGAGACGAGAAAAGAAGCACGAAATGAAGTTGCAAACGAGAACAGAGGGGGAGAAAGGCGTATCGGCCTGCGTGCACACGAGAGAGGGGGAGGGAGGACGGGGGCAGGAGGAAGGAAGGAGGGTGAGGAGGAGCCTTCAAGGTGCAGCTGTTTTGGTAGCCGTGTTGTATTTAGCCTCACACCAAATGTGCGAGAGAGAGACGTGCTCTACACCAAAAGGTGCATCCGGTGCACATTCCTTCACCCCTGCACCCGCCCGTCGCCATTTCTTCTCCATTGACTCTGAAGACGACTCTGGGACGACAATGGTGATGACAGTGATAGCGCTTAGGCAGGCGAGAAGTAGCAGCGGTGATCGGAATTTGCGGTGACCTGACTGCAGTCGCAGTGTTGTTTGAGCACATCTTCATGTGTGCCTTTTTTTTTTCAACTTCAAGCAATGTTCCCCTTATTCCGTACACGCATTACGTTATCTGCAAATAAAGCTGATAGGATGAGAGGTGCTTGGAGGGCCGCTACACCCGGAAGAGTCCGAGTCGTCGAACGAACGCAAGATCCGAACGAGCGCTACTCGATTTGAGATTAGATAGAGTGGGTGTTCATGTTCGTGAGGTGAAAGGAAGGGAAAGGTGCATCAATGCTTCTCCGCCCATGTATCTTCGAGCAATACGCAGTTCTGCGCTCACCCGCACCGTCTACAGCGGGTGCACGTAGTGCCGTTCCTTCTCCTGTTTGTAGGCGATCATCTCTTCGCGCACAATTTGCACGACATCCTCAGAGCGTGGCAGCAGGATGCGGCGCAGTGCACGTATGGAAGGGATACTGGTGGGAGCCATTGCGTACGAGTGATGCATCACCCCTTCGTGGTGCAAGCGTCTCTCACCACTAAACATGCTGCAAATGCGATTCCAGATATGTGACCACGTGATACCGTGAGCAGTGCTTCGACTAAGCTCGGCCAGACGGCGCATCTCACGCTCTTCGTCAGCCTTTCGCAGCTGCTCATTGTGGCGCTCCTCGAATGTGGTGTCCATGGGGTGTGAAGCGCTGGGGTTTTTGATGTCGATGACCGAGAGCTTGGCGACCGGCTCCGTCTTCGTCGATGCTGAGCCCTTGTTGACCCGCAGCGCCTCCCACACTAAATCACTTAGTCCGCCTGAGCTGGGCCTCATCTTCTCCTCCAACTCTGTCTCTTTTTTGCGTAGAGCGTCTTCTGCGGTCCGCGTGTCCACGTCGGCAATATGTTCGCGTCTACGCGCAATGGCCTCCCGTACAGATCTGAAGTCTGGTTTGTGACGGCGCAGCTCTTCCGCAGCATCTGCGAGGTCGTGTTTGCGTTTCAGATCGAGCGCGGCCATCTCTGCCTCTATCGCTTCCACAAAGTCCTCGTAGTGGGAGGCGAAGAGGCGCAGCTCGTAAAACTGCTGGAGGCATTCCATGAGCACCCACACCGTGAGAAGCTTGAGGAGCACCGTCGTGTAGTAGTAAAAATTGTCCGTCCATTCCCATTTGTTGTAGGCGATAATGACATTTTTGAGCTTCGTTACGTTGCGCTCGAACTCCTCGCGCGTGTTGCCGAACAGCATCGCATCCTTTTGAAAGTCAAGATCCACTAGTAAAAAGTGTTCCCTGGAGCTCATGTTGGTGCCCTCGTAGCTCTTCATGTACTCCCTTCGCTTCTGCATCACCTGCTGAGGGGTGAGCGTCTCGTCAATGGGCAGGCCATTTTCGTCGAACTTGGGAACAATCGAGGTAGACCCCGCATAAGGTTGCAAAGGCTGGCGCGGCCGCAGGAAACTGAGTCGCTTATCCTCCTTCACGCCAAAACCGGCGCCCAGACCGCTTTTCCTTTCTGCTCCGTGCGGTGTGACCAGAGAGGTGAAGTCGCTGGTGGAGAGCTGATATGCGTCAAAATCTGTCGTCTCACGGTGCTTTGGAGGGAGGTTGGCCACCGTGACACCGTTGCTGATGCTTTCAGGGGTCTCGAACAAGTGACTCATGAGTATCCTGTCATCGATACCATCGCGACGAGCAAACCCCTTCTCGGCTGCCTCCTTTTTCTTATTCTCCCACTTTGCGTTCTCATCGCTCACGGAGTTGGACACCTGAAAACAAAACAGAAGTGTCGTCCTTCGCAGAGAACGCGGCACACACGAGCGCCGCATTCTTCAGTGATGTACGGAACGTGGAGGAAAGGCGAGATTCGAATCTGCGCCAGTGGCTACACAATTCTTGTCTCCCCTCAAGCACACAGACAGTAGCCTGTGAGCGCACCCAGCTGCATGCCTATGAAAAGGCGAAAACACGTGGTAATCGGTAGGTAGGTCGGCGCGCATCAGGCAAAGCGAAGCAACAACAAAGGAGGCAGAGGGCAAGAGGAGAGAATGATGCGCTCGAATTCTGGGGACGGTACCCTACATGCATGCACAGACGTACACCCACCGCCTAACGAGATGAAATCGCGCTGATGTCAAAATAGACGTCACTTGCGCTCTATTGGCGTCAGCCCAAGTAACCACCGATACAGTATCCAGCAGAGGGGCGATGGGGCGTCCGGGCCGCTGCTCACGCGCACCTTTGCAAAGGCGACATTGACATCGTGCGACAACGTGCTCTCTCCCCTCTTGCCTTTCATGCAGCACGCGGCAGAGGGGGAGAGAAGCTTCACACAGGCATTGTTTGATTCATGTAAACACAAAAGAAGAAGAGAAATAAAGTCACTAGCGACAGAAAGAAATGGTACACCATACAGGAGGTAAAGCCAGCGACGTGTCTCATCCACTCATACACTTACGCGACCATGGCGGAGGCCGTGCTGGACTCATACTTCCAGGTGGGCGGCAGCTGCTTGACGCGCTTGTAGTAGCGGGCCAGGCGGTGGATGCGGGACTCAACCAGGATGAGGCGGTACTTGGTATCGCGATCCTTGGTGTGGCGTTCGAGGTGCTTGCGCATCTGGGTGGCGCGCTTCACCAGGAAGTACAGATCCTCCGGGATCTCCGGGGCGAGGCCGTTGTGCTTGAGGATGCGCAAGATCTTACGACCGGTCACGTTCTTCACCTGGGCAATACCCATGGAATCACGCAGCTCCATGCCGATCTGGCTGGGCATCATACCCTTGCGGGAGCTCTTGCACACCATCTTCACCACGTTGCGGCTTGCAATCTTCAGCCACGCCGGGGGAGTGCGGCGGTAGGGGAGAGCGGACGAGGCCTTGCCCCGACCGTTGCCGTGCATGCGCACCATTGTTGTCTCTTACGCTTGTGGTAAGCTAAATATCCGCGTGAGTGTACATGCCCGAAAAGTAGGTGCAAGGTGGCAGTGGAAGGCGTGCGCGCAACCCCAAAAAATGAGATCAAGAGTGTGGAAGAAGGCAGAAGACGAGGCGGTGAACGAGGGAAGAACGATGGCAGGCACAGGTGCAGCAGCCAGCGCGGCACCACGAAAGCGGTACTTGCTTCACTATCGAGACGTTGACAGAAAAACTGGCCCGCGAAAGGAGCCGCTCTATACGACGAGCACGTCCAATCATGCATCCGTCCAGCCGCCAATGCGCGCCAAGCTCACTGTACTGAAGACACGCACTACTACTCTTAACAGTGCTAGCTTTGTTGCCGGGGTTCGTTCTGTTTTCTTTCGGGTGCTTCTTACGAGCTTGAAGACAAAGTTGTGAGTAGGAATTAGATGACGCGTTCCCCTCTCCTCATAGTCGTCGACGACGATGCACACTATTTGGCATAGGCAGAAACGACTCCAAGCCGCACATAGAGCTGCGTCAGCAGCACGTCGCACGCTACACGAGCTCGACCCGTAGGGCTTTACATGCGTGTGGCAAGAATCTGTTGCCGTGCTTCGCCGAGCACGTCAGCCAATCCGACTTGTTCCATGTACCTCAGAACGGCAGCGGTTGTTTCAGTCGGCGATGCTCTCACCAGGCCCTGTGCTGTGCTGTAGGAGAAACTCTCGCCGCAGAGAAGTTCGTACAGGCCGCCCAGCGATAAGAGAAAGGGGTGCAGCTCCTTTTCGAACAACTGTGGCTTAGTGGTGCGGCTGTGGCGACGATCGATATCCATCCACGCAACTGCCAGGTGCTGAAGAAGATGGCCGCCGGTGAAGGGCCGAGAAGGGAGCTTCTTCACATGCACAGACGGCAAGATGTACTGATGGCATGTCTTCAGGCAGCCGAGACTGATGCGCACTTCAGGCGGCAGCGTGACCACCGCATCCACCACACGGCACGTGGCGACAGTGAAATAGAGAAACTGTACTGCGTCCATAAATGGGGCGAGACTTAGCCACCAGCCAAACGCACGCTGCAGGCCCGGCAGATGCCCCGCGGCGCTCACCGCACTTCCTCCATCGCCTAAACAGGCGCTCTGAAGCAGCGCGTGGGGTGAGCGAAGCAGCAGAACGGAGACGAGAAAGGCAACACCTCCGTAGTTGACACCTTTTCGGCCTTCACCTATGTCGACGCTATCGCGAAACAGTGTATGCAGCACTCGAGGTGCTGCCTCGTCCAGCTGCGCAGGCTGGGTGAGCAGCACACATGTGAGGTGACCACAGACGCACGAAATAGTCTGAGAGGCGTAGCACTCCTGCACTGCATACTGCAGAGCCCCCACGAGAGCAGAAACGGCAGCGGGCGCAGAGGATGGTTGCGCACTACCGAATGCTGTGCAATGGAGGGAAGCAAAAGTGGCCAAGCCCCGGCAGCTCGGCTCATCTTGCATCAGCTCCAGTGCGTAATCCTCTCTCAGCAAAGCAGCTGCGAGGGAGGAGAGCGGCTCACACAGCGGCATATTCACGACCGCGGGTACATCAGCGAGCAGTAGCGTTCGCGTGTGGGAAGAAAAGCAGCTGACGAGCGAGCGGAGAACGAGGTGGCGTGACGGGGATGGTGTGCGACAGAAGTCTAGCACTCTATTGTACGATCGAATTATGAGCTCGCTGTCGTGCGGCAGGGATACCAGAGCAGACGGCGCAAGCGACAGACCGGATAGATGCTTCAGTGTCAGCGTTAAAAGTGACGCAACGCTCCGACGGGTAGCGTGCTGGCAGAGCCGAGTGAGCCCTTGCTCCCACATGGAGCCGTGAGGAGATAAATGTGCCGCGCTCGCCGGTGCGACGCACAGAAGTGTGCACAGTGTTGAGGCTGCGCTAAAAACACCAAAAGCGTCGCCATTGCACAGCTGCTGCAGGGAAATTTGTATCCACTCCGGCGACAGTAATTCTCCACACCACTCGCGCGAGCGGAGTTCGTCCACAAGGCGGCCCGCCATGTACACGCATGCGTTCCGCACGCACATCTCACATCCGTCTGTGGATTCTGCCCGGCACACGTACAATTGCTGCAGAAGCTCCACCAGCTGCGCGCATAGCGACTGATTTTGCGACCGGTAGAAGCAGTGAGTAAGCGCATCGATTAACATAACGTGCGCGTGCGGGTCGGTGGTGCGGAGAAGCAGCTGCGATACCTGTGCCAGCATCTCCGCCCGCACAGAGTCATCCAATGCATCGACAACCACATCCTCGGTGGCCTCGTACACACGGCTTACGGATCGCAGCGCCAACGCCACCGCCTCGGTGAGGCACCCGTCAATAACCGGGGTCGACTGCAGCAGCTCGATCAGTGCCACAATGGCGAGAGGACGCTGCGCTGAATGGTGCTCAAGATACAACTCCAGCGCCGCCCCCGCTAGATTGGCAGCGTCCCCGCTGCCGCAGCCGAGGGGCACAGCCTCATCGTCAATGAAGTACTCCAGCAGCTCAGCCGACAGGTGCGCTGCGTCCCTCCACTCCAGCGTATCGGGGCGTATCATAAAGTGAATGAGGCACGCGAGGAGTCCGCCGGCGGTGACATCTGCACCAGCCACACCGGGGTAGAGTTGCAGGGTACTAATCAGACATTCAAGCAGTTGTTCTGTGAAGTCACGCAGATCTGCTGGCACTACACCGCTCCCGGCAGAGGCCATGGTCTTCAGACGGACAAGAAAAAAGGAAACGCATTGAAAAACAGTCAAAGCGGTATCCGTATCAGCGATGAGATGGGAAGCGACGGCGAACGATGCCGTGCAGTCCGCAACAAGAATATCGGAAAGAGCCTCCGTCAACAGCCCTAACTCCTGCACACGCTCCAGAAGCGCTGCCAGAACGTGCTGCCGCACTGCGGCAGAAAGTAGCATGCAGTTTGTCGATGAGGGCACCTCGTGCTCGGCAGCGGGGCGAGGTCGCTTGCGCATCAGCCCAAGAAACAGCCGCATGACAGCCGTTCGAAGTGGTAGTGTCGTAATCTGGGCATGAAGCAGGAAGTCAGCCACGTCGTTCGCGAGAAAGCTCCACAGAAAATAGTTTCTGTAACTCTCCGCCACGACAGCACACAGCGCATCACAGTGGCGAGCGTCGCCCTCTGCGAATTTCACCGCGCACTGGCGCACCCACTCCTGCCACTCGGTCGTTGGAAATTCCAACGCAACGATCTTTGCGAGACAACGCAGAAGTCCGGCATCGAGTTTTCTCTGAGACACGAAGGAGGGGTCGATAGAGACGACGTACAGTAAGCGCTTCGTAACAGCGCTTCGGTCGCTAAACTGCGCCCCTTCACACCAGCCTTTCTCTGTGAAGAGAGTTTCAGCTGCCAGAAGCGCGTTGAGGCGGAGCGCAGGCGACGCACTGGCCTCCGTCGCCACGTGAATGAGAGCATCACCGGCGTTCACGCCGTTAGCACACAAGTCGAGGAAACGTAAATCAGCCGACTTGCGTGTGGCTTGATCGACGTCGCCACGAAGGCGTGCCACAGAGATGAGCTGTGCCACCTGCTCAGCTGTCCACCAGCTCATACGACCAAACTTAAAGGCGTGTTGAGTGAACGAGTGGCCACCGTGTGGGGCATGTGTGGTACGAGGTTCTAGAGGTACGAAAGGGGAAGGGGTCGGGTGCCAGAGGAATGAAGCGCCAGGCGGGAAGGAGTTCAGGTGTGAGTCAAGAAGAATAAAAATGCAGAAGGCAGTGAGGTGAGTCAGCGTGAGCCACATTCATCCCAGTGAGAGGTGTCACAAAAGTTCCTCTCTCTCCTCTGCCGCTCCCGGTGCTGTTGCAGTTGCCTAGCTGGGCTTGTGTATATGCATTTGTCTGATGTAGTGACATGCCTTAGGGGCATAGCCAGGCTGGTGACCTCCCCTACGCCCATCGGCGCGAGGGGACACACGCGCAGTCCAAGAAATAGAGCTGTTTTTTTTTCTCACATGAGGTGGCAACCGTGACATGGCTACAGGTGCATCGACACCGCAGAAGTGATTCCGCCAACTCCCATAAAATGAGGTGTCGGCATCTCCCCCTGGCCTTCTCTTGTATGTATCAATGCGAATTGCACCCCTTCGTGTACCGCTGCACTTCCTCCTGCAGCCAGCCCGCAAAGTCCGCGCAGGGTGTGTAGCCGATGCAGCCGGGTGCGTTCGGATGGTGGCCATAGAGCACCCCCGCACATTGGCCAGTCGTTGTGACGAGGGGTCCCCCCGACATGCCATGATAGCATGTGGCGAGATCGCCCACACCTTTGCACATGCCCCGCGCGTCCAGTACAGAGACGGTTGTGGTAGCTTGCGTCTGCTTGCCTTCCACGTCCTGTAGGTCCCTAAGAAGGGCATCGCGCTCGACCGGCGGCAGACGTTGGAGCACAGACGGGTCCAGCGTGTCCAGCTCTCCAAGTCGGCCAACACCGCGAAAACCGATCAACAGTCCATCCGATGCAGCGGGATAGGGCTCTGTGCATAGTGGCAGAGCCTCGTGCGTCAAATCAAATGTGGGAGTGAGTGAGTCGTCGGTAGCGCACTGCCGTGGCTTCCGCGATGTGTCGTCGACGGCGAGGAGAGCCACGTCGTGGATGGGGTGCAGGGAGAGAAGACGGAGATCCACCGGATCTGCTGCCACCGCTTTCCTGTCGGAATCCGTGCGGTACGCGCGACCAATGACAAAGCGAAGCTTTTGATACTCTTTGGGGATCTTCAGCTGCGATGTGTCTTTTGTGTAGTCCCACGGCGAAAAAGAGTGCTTCGATGTGAGCAGCAGCGCCGGCCGGGCTTTCGGTTGTCGGCATGCCGCCTCAACTGTTTCGTGGGTTTGGAATGTGAACGCGGTACCCATCATGAGCCACAGAGGCTTTGACATTTTTCCCGGGACATGCAAGAAGCTCAGAATTGGAAAACAGCAGCCGCACCGCTGTGAAGCGATTGCTAGCGCACCCGCGCCCGCAGCAGCGGCGCCCTCTGCCATTGCGCTTTAGGGCAACCTCCCGAGGGTGAATCCCTCGTCTTGTGAGCTGGAATAATAAAAAGACAGAGAGCAAGGTCGTGAGGAGGAGAACACGAAGCGACTTGTAGCCGAACGTGTGTGTCTGGGGGAGCGGAAGGTGTAGGAGAGGCTGGACAGGACAAACCACAACTTTCCTCCTGGCACAGCATCGGCGATGCATGGAGGCGACCTCCTGCATCGGCCCCTACCCCTCTGGCGCACACACAGATGAAGTCAGAGAAGCCACACCACCCTTTTTCCAGACCTACTTCATGGCTTCATGCCCGCGATTCAGCACCGTGAATCTGAAGCCGAGCGAGAAGACGTGTGCGCTAGTCTCCCTTTACTTTGACAAATTGGGTGCTGGCGAGTAAGACTGCGCAGGGTCCGCAGCTCTTGGGTTGTGTCACACGCATTGGTTCCCTCTCGCTTCCAGCCGCACATGGACAGAGCACACTCCTCGTCTTCGTGCACACTCGTTCATATGAGTGTGAAGGGTACGCGTTGGTACGCAGGGGTGAGAGTTGAATTGGCCGGCACAGGTAAAGTTGAAAGGGGGCCTCGCAGCGGGGTTAGGCCATCCCTTCCACCCCAACCCAAAAATAGCTCTTGCATTATGCACACCCAAAATCGCGCACATGAGATGCAACAGGGACTGCCTATCGATCCTTCCCGTTTGATGAAGTCGCTGCTAACTGGCTCATAGGCGTGGACAGTGGGGGGGGGGGGCAGAATCGACGATACAACGGCACCTACTCACTACGGCGGCTGCGGCATGGCACTGGTTCAGTGCTGCGCCCCTTCTTCCAGAAACTGCTGTAGCGAGGGCGGCACCAAGGCGCGCGCGTGATGAATTTGGTCTTCGAGGTACTGGAGCGCAGCTGAGTACAACTCACCATAGTCCCGACAGAGGCCAGCACGCGCGTCGTCGTACGTAAGCACCGTCTGGAAAAGGGCAGCGCACTCTCCCATCGACACATGCGATAGTCCACACTTGCCAACGAAGTCCAGACGCGGGTCGGACTCCCTCATGATAGGGACGGCAGAGAAAGCGAGAATGAGGTTATGCGCGGTTTTGTAGACGCGCCTCAAGAGTGCTTGCCAGGTCTCATCCCCCTCCTTGCCGGCCGCGCGTCCCGCGATCCTCGTCAGGTTCGACCATACTTGCTGCATGTCAATGCTCTCTGGTGCTAGATCAGCATGGGCACCACTGCAACAAGTGTCCTCCACGAGAAGAAGGGCGCCTTGCAGCAGCTGGGGTGTGCATACACTTGATGCGGCACCCGCCAGGACGCTACACAGGTACTGAGCACGTTCCGCTGCAGCCAGCGATAGCGCCATTGGGCATATGGCCAGGAAACTGTGGATAAGCGGCAGAAGGCTGACCTGCAGCTTCGTCGCCTCACAGGGGGCAATCGAAGCACATGGAGCTGACAACGCCGCTGCAGCCGCGTCTGCCAGGTCGAAGACCGCTGTCACGGCATCAGTGGCGAGGCCCTTTTCGGAAAGCCCCCGCACAAAGGCGTCACATGCGCTCGACGGGAAACAGACTTGTGACACCTCAGCTCCGTATAGGACGGACGCGGCCACTGTGACAGCATGCTGTGCAGTAGCTTCATCCCTCTTGCCGGGGCCCGGTGACGGACACGCCGCGACAAGAAAGCGGAGGGCACCATCACAGATGTCCTCTGTCCACTGCGTCAACGGCACACACTGGATTGCCTCATAGGCTGCTGTGCGCAATTGCAGATGCTCACAAGGATTCGCACGGGCAGCAATGGGGAGAAGGGATGACATCATGTCGCGAAGCAGCGCGCCCTCGCATTTCATGTTTTCCAGCTCGTTTTGCAGCACTCTGTGCGCCTCTTCCGTAAAGAGGTACTCGCTGCAGTCCTCGGAGGCCTCGATGGTGCGACGAACACATCGCCACAGAGTAATGTCCAGGTCCGGCACCTTATGCCGCCACCCGTCCAAGTTCCGTAGAATGGCGAGCAGTATCTCGATCCACTCAAAGGTAACGACGTCTGGCTGCTGGACAACGATGCAGCTCATCACATTCACCGTTCCCACGATAAGGGCACGAGCGCTCCCCGAGGGTACGTCTGAGATGGCACACTGCTCAGCGATAAATTCGAAGTCCAGGGCCATCGTCGCCGCCATTGGATAGATGGCAGCGAGGTGGGCGAGCGCCCGTGAACCACGCTGCAGGAGACTGGGGTCATCTTTGCCCTCGGAGATGAGAGTGCCGGTGAGCATGACGAGCGAGTCGTTGAAGACGCTCGCCAGCTCTGCATGATTCAACGCGCACGTCAAGCAGAATATGTGCTCCACAACGGCCCGCACGTCCCTTTTCTTGAGCTCCCTCTTGACTGCATCGCTCCTTGCAATGCTCGCCACGACGTCCACGACGAGGGAGATGCTAGGGGAAGCAAGCAGAGCACGCCGCGTTGAGCCTTCGTGTGGGGTTCGAATGGCTATCCACTGCAGCAGCCGCATTACGGCCGCTGTGATGACCGGGTCGCGCCGCTTCAGCAAGCGGCTGAGCGACACACCCATTCCGCTCACCCACAGCTGATGTAGGCAGTGCTGCGCGTACGCGTTGTTGCCGGCATGTGCGTCACCGTCGCCCGTCATGTCGGCTGCCTCACTTTCGTTTGCCGCGTCGAGAACAATGTCGGCGAGTGTGTTCGTGACTACCGCGGTGAGGTGCGCTTTTGAGTTGAGGAGGGCCTGGTGGAGCCACTGAAGGGGGTTTCCGGGAAGCCCGTGTATGCAGAACGCACGAACCGACACCGGCAGCTCAGAAGCCTTTTTGCGGAATGTCGTTACGGCCTCCACGTCCGTGGGGGCATCATTGCATCTGCTGCGGAGAAGACCATGAAGTTCCTTTGCTATTTCTAGGCTGTGTTTTGCCTCTGTACTGAAAATCCACTCTTCTGCTTGCAGTGACGGTGGGATGAGGGCAGATTGCCGTGTCAGCCGTGCCCATGCATCTCGAAGCTGCTCGTATGCCTTCTCCAGGGCGGCACCCCCGCTCTCCTCCTCGACGACCGCGCATGCGTAGTACAACTTCACGGCTGTGTGGAAGTGCAAAGGGAGTGACTGCTGCGTCAGCTCTGCCACGAGCGCCAGGAGCCGCTTGTGAAGCGCCGCTGACAAGGCAACGTGGAGCGCCAAGGCACTGAGAAGGTCCATCAGGACAAGCTGCACGCCGACACGTGGCCCTGTCGAAATCACCTGCGACCCGACGAGGAGCCACAACTCCTCGCAGTTCTCCAGAACTTTCGCAACGGAGCCGCTCATCGTCGAGCAGCGGAGTGCCCACGAGAGGACATGCAGCACCGACCAAACCTCCTCCACAGCATCGTCGCCATCTTTCTCCATTCTGCGCAGAAGCTCAGGTAGAGAGGCGAGGGTGGCCAGGGCTTGGTCGCCGATGTCTCCTACAGCGCACGCGTTAGACAACCACATGCTCCGGCACCAGACGTCCCATGTGACACCCGAAACGCTCATCGTCTCCGTATGAGCGATGTCGAGGTCTTGCTCAAATCGTGCGAGCTCAGAGAAGAGCAGGGGAAAGCGACCCGCAACGACAGCCAGAACAGTAGGGTATCCCTTCAGATCCACCAATTTGCGTTGCACTGCCACGAAAGCTTCAACGGTGGGCTTTGACTGCAGCTTCCCCAGCAGCTGCTGCACCTCAGCGTAGACCCGGGCGTCTTCTGCATCGGGAAACTTGAACGGTGCACAGTCCACGTGTCCGAGTGCCTCGTGGAACTTCGCTCCCACTTCCTTGGGGGGAGTCTTGGACGATGCCTTACACGTTTTCGGCATGAGTCGCGGAGTAACCTGCAAGCGTTTTTCCTGTTTGTTGCGAAGCTTTGAAGCTTGTGACGATGAGTCAACGACACTCACGCGGGAAACTTATGCGTATGTGCGTGCAGATGGTTGGCCTGCGCACAGCGTGATAGATATTGGTGAGGAGGAAAGGAAAGGGAGAAGCAGTGGCCGGGAGGAGGCGAAAGGATGTGGTAATACCTGTGATGCGCACGTCTGTTGTGCGTGTGTGTGTGTGTGTGTTTGTGGGAGGTGACGGCCCACGAGGTGCCCTTCTGAGCCTGGGAGGATGGAAATTGGAGCGCGGGAGCCGAAGGAGTGCGAGAGAGAGAGAGAGCAGTAAGGAAACAGTGTAGAGACAAAAAGATCATGGAAAGGATGTTGTACGGTGGGTGGGGAGAAGGAAAAGGGCCGTACCCAATTCGCCAGCATGTGAATAAAGAGGCGTCCTTGAGGGAAGCGCGCAAGAATGATGTCTCATTCGATTGTGGCCTCTCTCATTTTGTGCATGTCGACACCTCTCCTTTCACAGACACAGACGCAGATGTAGTCACACGAACGCACAGATGTTTTTCTTGTAGCTTGAAAACTCCCTCTTGGGCGTTCATTCTTTTAGCAACATGCGCGTGGAACGCGGCACTCAACGGGGCGTGGGAAACGCAGCTTGTCGCGGGGTGAGGCGTGTGGTGGTGAATAGGAGAAGGTGAAGAGAGGGTCTGTCTGAGGAGCAATCACAGCAGCGCACTAGTGACGGCGACCACCAAAACAAAAGAAAAAAATACTTCGTAGCCAAATGCACGGTGGAAAAGTCCGGGACACCCAGAGTGTTACACGCACAGGCAGCGCACCATGGAGAGAAACAGAAGGCGTGCATCTTACCCGGAGTTGGGGAGGCTGGAGAGAATCTTGTCGCCATCCTTGACATGGGGGGCCATCTTACGAATTGTGCTGCGCATGTCAAGTGGGGCGTCTTGCGAGATGTCAGGCATGCGAGAGTTCAGGAAGGCGGTTCCGTCGTAGTCCATAGCCTTCAGTTTCGCCTTATAGAAACGCGCCTTGGCGTCCACCTTATCCCATGTTCCTTCGATGTTGGAAGGGTCAAAGCCGTCTTCGCGGTCCTTTTCCGCGTCCACCGACGACGACTCTGCCATCTTCTTCTTTAACCAAAGGTCGTTGATCGGTTGCCCGGAGTCTTGCATCACCTTCAACTCCTGCAGGATACTGTAAACGTTGGAGAACTGCTGTTTGTACTGTCCATAGTCTTTGCGAATATCCCCCATCTTCTTCTTGGCACCTGCCTGGCCAGACGCAGAGCTACCCTCCGGTTGGGCCAAGTCACCGCCTAGCACGCCCTTGCCGGACACGTTCTCCATTGCCGCAGCCAAAAATGTTTTCAGCGGGCGCTGTGAATCGATAGCGGGAGTGAGGGACGGCGTCTGCACGTCGGACGGCTGCAGCGCCGCTTCCTCCTCAGAGTCCTTCTCTGGCTCGAAGCGCTTAGCTGCCTCTTCTGCCAGTCGTTTGCCCGCTATCTCCATACTCTCCTCTAGCCTCTCATGCAAGAGGCGCCCGTCAAGGAGATTGGGGTTGAGTTTCCACAGCTGAACACTGAGGCGCAAGTCGGTCTCCGCCCGTCTGCGAGTTCCGCTGGACGAGATGTACGTGTGCACCTCCTCTGTCTTCTCACCAAAGCGGAAGCCCCAGCGTGCCTCGCCTGAGACGCACAGGACGGAGCGAGACGGCAGAAACACCTGCCCGCGCCTGCCGGTGCTCTCATCGTCAAAGTCCAAGACGGTATCACTCAGAAGATTGAGATAAAGGAAGCCCGTGCCAACGGTAGGATGCTCGACGTGCATCTCATAGCCAGGGATATGATGCTCCACAACTCGCGCCGTATCTGGTACGGCCCCGATCAGCGTCTGTCCCACGTCACTCAGAACGCGCAGCAATGTGGGTGACCACAGCAACCCTGGAAGATGGCGCACTTCCCTCTTTTGCCAGTTCTTCACTTCAGTGAATTCCGTTTCCGTGCCGAACATCTCCAGGTACACATGCTTGACCACCTTATCCTCCGGCGTCGATCCTTTCCAGATGGTCGTCTGTCCTTCTCGGTGCAGAATACGGCTGAGCTCCGCGTAAATGAGCTCCTCTTCATCTAGTGACACGAAATTGCGGAACACTTCGCAGCGCTGCACGTTGGCCGGCAGCGAAACGAGCGACGCATCCGCTGACAAGGCACGCACCCAACGTAAAAGGTTCCGCCGCAGCATTGATCTCTCTCTCTCTGCGTGTCGGGATGACAACAAGAATGGAGAGGAGAGAGGCAAAACGACGCTAATGCTGTCGTGTCCGCAGTACTCAGGTGCGATGCAACGGCCACAACAATCGAGAGAGGAACAAAGGGAATAACAGTGTTTGTATCCTCCGCTACTTGCCCTTGCCCTTCTTCACCGTCTCTACCAGATACACACACACACACAATACGGGGTGCGCGAGAGAAGAGAGAGCACAGCCGCTGCTTGGTGTGCGGCTGTGCGCGCCTAACGTTGCGCACCCTTTGCACGTAAAAGCAAAACAGCGGAGACCGTACAAAAGTGGAAACGAATGGAGTGAAGAGGGCCAAGTAGAAGGGTGGAAGCAGTCACAGAATTGCAGAGAAGTCCCGTACATACGTGGGTGTGCCTCGAGTAGAGCATGGTGCGTTGCGCATTCAATCCTTCCACCAACTCAGCGTAACATGTCACCGCTTCCCCGATACAGCGCGTTCTGCGAGGATGGCCCCCATCTAGCGGCGCTGAGGAGAAGCGCGCAGGTCAGCCAGCACTGTTCTTTTAGTGTTCACAAGACGGAGCTGGCACTATCACCTCCTCATCCGATCTAATTGAGAACAACGCGGCGGACCTGGACGGGGGGAGAGGGGCAGTAGGGACTGGGCACGCTTGTAGAAAAGCAGGGGGTTGTGAGGGTTTATCTTACGCACAGCAACGGACATGACACACAAGAGAGGACAGAGAAAGACAAGGTCAGAGTCTAGGAGGGAAGAGTGTGCGCACCTTCAAAGCCCTCATCCACATGTATGCACGCACGGCGCACGGATACCGACAACACAAAACACCGAGATAAACACCCTACACATAAGCATCCACAGTGGAGCAGAGCACCACCCCTACCATCAGCTTGGAACACAAAAGTAACCAGAGATTCCACTGATTCCCCGTGATGTCATAGCAGGTGCTCTCGATACACGGGATGGGTACAACCGTGATTCACAAAACGTACCTGCTTCCTTTGCCTTATCTGCCCACGCGTTTTGACGACGCTGGCCTCCGAACTGCTGCATGCAAAATACACGCACGTAGACCTAGCATCATTCTTTGTCTGCCGCTAATGTAGCTCACCATTAGCTGCTCGCCTGCTCATCGCGCGGGCGTAGTTCTTTACGGTCTCGCTTACCTTCTCCGCACTCTTGCACGGCACCCACTTGTTGCTCGCCTTCCCATCGTGGAAGAAGGGTAGACGGATGTAGATGAACTCATTTGTGATGTGCAGCGGAAAGTGATACGTCTCGTTTCCACTGCCGGAGTACACCTGATAAATATGGCGCTTGCTTTCCGTCTCTGCAAAGACGTAAGAAAAGCCGCCACTCACTTCGCGTTGAGCGTCGAGGGCAGTCTGTACGTATTCGGTGCTGTCCTCGAAGCGGCGGTGCGCGCGAATCGACTGGATGAGCTTCACCATCGGCTCCACAAAATTGCACAGGAAGTCATCCACATCGGTGAACTCCCACTGCCGGTCCACAACACGATCCTCGATCTTGTAGTAGAACTGCCCGTTCGAGTGGCGCTCCTCTGAGATGACCCAGTGATTTGTAGCGCCGCTGCCGACTTTCACCTCACACACTACCCGGTGCACACTCCCAGTGCGGGGGCGCAGAAGCGACTCGCCGATCTCCTTGTCGCGTAGCATGTCTGCTGCGCCGCTCTTGGAGACATCGCGAAAGAGTGGATGACGCGACATCTTCGTTGCGAACACACGCACCTGCTGCTCCACCTGCGCCGTGTTCAGCGAGTTCACGCTGCTGCTGGCGGCGCCGCGTTCTATGCTGCCGTATGATGGCATGGCCGTTTCCCCTTCGCCGTTGTCGTCGCCTGCTAACGCCAGCTCCTCACGTTGACGGCACCATTGAAGATGTAGCTCACAGCGCGCCCAGACGCAGCGACGTACTGTGCCTTGCAAGAGAGCACCGCGACGAAGCCAGGCAGGCGCCTCCACTCGCTCCGGCGGCTGCGCGTCATCGTTCTCACGGCGCCTCCAGTCCCGCAGCTGCTCTGACCGACGAATATACTCAAGAAGGTCGACACGCATCGCCTCGTCGCGGATATCCTCCGCTGCAATAAACGCCGTCACGCCCCGCGAGGTGGCGAGGCGAATGCCGGGCGTCGAACCGCCTTGCACGTTAGTTATGGTACCCGTGATGTAGTCGCCCTCGCACACCAAGAACGTTCCACGGCTCCCGCTCCCATTTCCGGCTCCTGCACCCTTCGACAGTGCGTTGGTGTCAGCAGTGGAGAGGTACGTGATGCCTGTAATGCAACTCATGAACTCGACGTTCGTGAGGCGACGGTAGGGGCGACGCGCAAAGGAGCATCCGTTGGCGACAAGCTCGTCCATGATAAGCTCCACCTCACGGCGACCCACGTCGGGCAGTGCCGCGGCACTCGTCTTCACCTTGGCAACCACAGAAGGCACGTCTACGCGGTAGAGTGCAGCCCGGCGCTCTTCCTGCGCCATTTCAAGAAGCCCCACTAGCAATACCTCTGGTGGCAGCGTCGATGAGGAGGCGGTCGCCTTCGCCACCATGCAAGCGATCGTGTACCACTGAGACGGGATCAGTGTTACATCAAGAGGTTGCCAGGGGAGCTCCATATCGCATTGACCCGGCGAACGAACACGCAGCACCGGCGCGGCGTTCTGCACGATGGCAGCTCCGTAGGGTTGCAAAAGCTGCTCCACTTGCCGTCGGCTTTGGGGGACATCCGAGTGAAGGATGGTGCTCGCCAACGCACGCGCTTTGACGGCGCCAAGGCCGGGGACAAACTGCAGCATCGCAACCGCATTAGGGCGAAAAACGATATCGTCCATCCACAGACCCACCGCCGCTACCCACAGACTCATTTCCCACGCTAGGCGCTGGTACAGCTGGCGGTCGTGCGAGCGTGAGATGCGTATCGTGCGGCACAGCTGCAGCGCCGTTTGATCGGCCTCAAAAAAGGAGCACAGCACCTGCAGCGGGTCCTGTACGTAACGGGCAAGAGCCACGCTCGTCACTACAATGTTCTCCGTTTGTGGCAGCTCTAACCGCGCATACGTCGTAACGCTGTAGTACCGTGGAACCTCCACACTCGCCCACACAACGGGAACGTCCACAAAGGTGCTTTCATGAACCTGCTCCCGTACAAAGTTCTCGAGGGTTCGCAAGAGAGGCAAACATGCGATGGAGGAGGCACCAATGGCCACCACTGTAGGCCGGCACTGCGTAAACAGCTTCCGTAGCTGTGCCGCTTGTAGCACTGTCCGCTCCCGCCCGCTCACGGTCGACAAAGCGCAGTCCACCCAACGCGTCGTACCCAAGACGGTACCGTGCTCATCAATGAAGGTGAAGGCTGTAACGCCGCTGTTTCCACGATACACTGCACAGACGCGGCTCACATCAGGAGACTCTTTAGTTACAGGGAGGGCTTCCACGACGTTCCACTGCGGTTCCCAGACACGCGCTGCACCGTCAAAGTCACTGAGTTGCAGCCGGGTGGCGGCGTACGGCCCTTGTGCGCAGAAGGTACTCAACCGCTGCGCTGAGGACATGCTCACAACATACTCGGCGTTTGTGGTGAGCTGAGCACGCACCTGTGTGGGAAGCACTTCCAGCAGCCGAATAACAACCAAGCTCATCGCCTCATCCCGAGCGCGCCACCAGTCCGTGTCCTCAGGACGTTGGTAGAGGCCTTCAAGGTTGAGGATGTCGTACACAAGTTTCTGATTCAGCACAAAGTAGAGCTTGACGAGGTCATTGCGCTCCATTTCGAGAAGCTCAAGGAAGTAGTGAGCATGCTCCGTGAACATGCTGGCTAGCGAAAAGATCTGGTCCGAACGCTCCGAGCGCTTGTAGCTGATGATCAGATCACCCTCAGCGCAGAAGACATCAACTATCATGGTCGCCAGAATGGGAGCCTTGGAGAACTGTGACACCAGGGCCTTCGTGAACAAAGAGAGAATCTGCTCACCGCCTAGTGGTCGCACTAGCGTGCGACCGACATTTGCGGCCCAGTCGTGCAAGTTCATGTGCGCATTGCTCGGGCACAGCGTCACTGCTGTATT
Organism: Leishmania tarentolae; assembly: GCA_033953505.1. Lineage (NCBI taxonomy): Eukaryota > Euglenozoa > Kinetoplastea > Trypanosomatida > Trypanosomatidae > Leishmania > Leishmania tarentolae. The sequence goes on along the minus strand of CP119857.1, from coordinate 1,398,582 downwards.
GGAACGCAGGTTCTCCTGGTACTGCAGGGCGGTGATGCTAAACTCCTCAAAGGCGTCCTCGAGACCCAGCTCTCGAATCCGCAGATAGGGGTCTGTGCCGTGCAAGCCTTGCAGGCTGTCTACAAAGGTCAGCCAAATGTCAGCCTCCACTGCACTCTCGAATACGAGGGAGTTGAGAATGGTCCGTTGATCCTGAACACGAGCGTCTGGGTGGTCCTTGAGGGAAGCAATCATGCGCTGCCGACGGTATTCGAGGCCGAGAAACAGGCGGTTCAACTCCACGAGACGGACGAGGAGGCGGCCAAGTTCGATGAAGCACGGCTTGCGCTGGGCGAAGTGACGCTCACGGCGGTCGCCGTACCACAGTGGGTCACCTTCGCCGATAGAGTGACGCGCTATGGCATCGAATCCAACGTAGGTTTCGCCGATGGCGGGCTCCTGACGCTGTCCGGTGGCAACGTTGTACGCGTACGACGCCGGTGCGATGGTGTGCTTGGCGTCTTCAGTCAGAACCGACCCCTCCAGCAACGCGCACAGCAGTGGATGCAGAGGCGTCTGGTGGTACACCATGAGGTGACCAGGTTCATAATGCTCCACTGTTATCTTGTGCAGTGCGTACCCAAGCGCAACCACCACTGGCTCATCGACAATCTCAGTGATAGGGCGACTGGCGAGGGCGCAGATGCGCGTATTGTGTGCAAAGGGCTGGCCTGCATTGCGCAGTTGACGCAGGATCCAGTAAACCTCTCGCTGGAGAGAGAATTCGCATACGCTACCGTCTGGAAGCGCTCGAGGCTCCACGAGTGCCTCCTTGAGCCGCTCCGGACATACTTCACGCACTGCGGACTCCGCAGTCTTCCCGAGCCCTGTCTGCTCCAACTTGAACTCGAGATCGTTTCGTAAGTCCCCTTCATCCATTTCGTGCCGCGGAGGGGCAAAGTGATCAGAAGCGCCTGCTTCAATCCACCGCATGAACTCGGTTGTTTCAAAGTCGGCAAGATTCGACTCTTCCGATCTCTGGTCCTCCTCGTCCTCACTTCGCTGAGCCGAGTCACCAGCGTCGCTCAGCGGCTCATCGCGCAGATTCTCCAATTCGCGACGTGCCTCCTCGCGCAGACGGCGGCTGCGCTCGGCCTCTTTTTGTCGCTCTGCCGCAGTCACGAAGCGGCGAGTGTTATTGTCTTCCTCATCGTCCTGATCGTATTCTGGCAAAAAACCGAAGATCACTTGCATGAACGCGGCGTGCACTCGCTCCGCTGCAAGACTGGCGTCGCTCAAATCACTTACCCACGCGATCCCAGCGAACACGCTCTCTGTAGGGGCCGTTCCATTGCTAGATGAGTGCCCTGTTGCCGGGCGCGCGTCTGCTGATGAGCTCATACTTGGTGTGTCGTGTTGCCGTACCCCAGGAAGAGTAGGGAAAAGCTCCGAGGCAGCGAGCTCAAGGCACCTTTGACTCCTTTCGCACTCCTCGCTTTCTCTAGACGTTGTCCGCTTCGTCCACGCGCGGGCTGATGGGGTGGTCGAACGACCGCGCAAATACGCCCCGCTCCACACAGACTAACGAGAGCGAAAACTGCGAGAACAAAGACAAGATACAACCCCTCGTGTCAGTTCCAACAAAAGGCTGAGAAGTTTCTCTAGTCGTGCACGCCTCTTGAGTCACATACCGACTGAATGCCCTGGTAGGAAGCCTCGCCAAGCAACACTAGCACGAAGATATCAAGCACAAGACAGAAGCCGTGAGTGGCGTCGCAGCCGCCGGATGAAGACCCTCCAGATGCCACCACTCACAGAGGAATCCCCCGAAAAATGGTCAGGCACACAACAGCGGCTCAGAGATCGGAATAAGGAGGAGGAGGGAGGGGCAAAAAGCTTCGATGTCCCTCTTCACAGTTGGTTGTGCTGGATGAGGAGAAACGTTACGCGGGGGCAACCGGTGCGTTCTTCCTTTGTCTGTTTGCCCGGCTTCTGCCTGCCCTCCGTGTCGGTGTGTCTCTTTCACTCAAGCCAGGCGCACCCGCGTCGGGGGAGGGAGCCGCAACTACCTCAGTAGTGTTCTTCGTCGCGTCGCTGAGAAGGAAGAGAAAAAAAAGGCACCTAAGTCGCACACGCGCAGGGAGATGCAGTCAACTGTCTGCATTGAAAGCGAAGACAAATGGAGGGGATCACAGCCAATGTAGAAAGAGTGAGAAGGCGATCTGATAGACGCCATGCATGGAGCGTGTAATGTGGTTGTGCAGAGTTACAGCACTGAAGCATTCCTCGAAGAGTACTCGCGAACGACTGTGCGTGTTAAAGTCACGCACGCCGTCCTTCTAAAAGTCCTGGCTACGGAGAAGGATGGGCCATGGCATATCGACCTTTACACTCCAGGGCACATCAGGGAGGATGTGCCATGAGGCTAGAAATGACGATGGGCGTCTGCTTTTTCCTGCCAATTACAGTGTGCGACGGTACCTCCCTCATCGCGAGTTCATGTTGTGCACCGAGAAGATGATCTTTTGAACATGCTGACTCGTATCAAACCTGGGCCACCGTTGCTGTAACATGAAAGAGAGGAAAGGGGAGAGAGAAGAGCATCGAAGTACTCGTGCCTTCCTCACCCTTTTCGCTCAAGTGGCGCGAGGCGTTCCAGCAAGCTGAAAGTAGAATATACGCATCTGCCCATTCCATACACAGAAAAAAGCATCAAATCCACACTATCGGAAGAAAACGCGAAATAAGATGAAAAGAAGAAGCCGAAGGACAACGTTGGCAGTCATCGCACAAAACGATTGTGACTGTGTTTAGTTGCCGACGCGCAGAGTTGCCAATGCGTGTATCCACCAAGCAGTGATGGCTGTAAGGGAGGAGAGATGGTGGGGATGGAAGTGATAGATGCGACACCTTTGCAGTGAAAAGAAAAATAGAAGAACGTCGATGCTGAGAGAGAAGCACGATCCCCCCTCCTCTCTCTCTCTCTCACACACACACACACACTTCCCCACATACAGATGGAGATGTAGGCTTGGCGGTTCTTTTTTACAGACTCTCAAAAAAAAAAAAAGGGACTTAGCACATGGAGTAATGAATGTGGAGGAGAGGCCGTGAGAGAGGGTGGCACCGAGTGCGTGTGTCTGTCTACGCGGGTGTGCTGTTCTCAAGACACGTGATGTATACAGTGAGATATCTGTGGTGCATATTGAACGGATATCGCAAGACATCAAAAGAATACAAACTACATCTACGGAAGTCACTCCCCCTCCCCCCCTACACAGGTATTTACATGCGTGCCATGTACCAGAAGTGAGGGAGAGGAGTGTAGGAGAGGTCGCAGAGATCGCCTTTTTGCACACCTGCGCATTTTCACGATTTTCGCCACCTGCCCACCCTCCATCCTCTCCTCTCTACTACACATCAGAACAAAAAAATAATAAAGGTTCAATACACGAAGGAGATGTAGAAGGCATTCATGTAGACAAACGAGAAGGCGCCCGTACCACCTGGCGAGTGTGTCAGCAAGCCGCACCAGGAAAGGAAGGGAGGCCGCGGGGGTTGACCAGACAAAATGGCTGATACGAAAAAAAAAAAATCGCACGTAGCGAAAACTAAAAAAATGTGGGGCACTTCAGCCGCCGCATGGAAGCGTCGCACCATCGAGGGTGTACGGTACATGTGCCTCCAAATCAGTCACGGTGCACTACAGGAGCAGGAGCACAGACCCGCACGTGTTCACTTCACCTGCACGCATGATCAAAACGAAAATATAGACGAGAATGTGAACATAAGTGCGCTTCAAAAGCGTCCCCTATCATCTCAGGCACACCCTATGGCAATAACAGCAGTACCAGGAGCAATGATTGACTCACTCTCTCTGTGTATTTTTGTAGTGCACACTGCCTGCATCATCAAGTTTCTACAAGGTACGTAGTGCGGATGTGGCAGTCGCCATGAGCTCACGCTGGATACACAAGTAGCGCGTGTGGATCGCCCTCTCCAGAAAATCCAAGTCGTCTCGAAACCTCCTTAGGTTCCTGTCCGGATCCATAGAGGAGACGACAAGCGACAGGGAGTGATTCGGAAGCATCCTAGTCGTTGGCAGAGGTGAGGTGAACAAGGGGTTAATGCCGATGTAGGGCATCTTGGCCGCTCCGACGTGTTGAGAAGACGCAGGTGTCAGCAGCTCTGGAAAGTGCTTGCAATAGAGCGAAGTCGGCCCGCTCGATGTAAGTGTTGGTGCATTGCAGAGGTTCGCCGCAATCGTATCGTCCTGGTTCGTCTGGAGTGTGCGAGGTACAATCGAGGTCCCTGAGTAATAATGTGCGCCGTCCAGGGGATCATTCATTGTTGGAGTAGCGCTAGTGGTTGGTCCTTCAAGAAGCACAGCCGCCTTAGGCGGCTGTTCCATGCAAACGCCAGCAACCGTAGTCGGCGCCGCAGGACGAGCGCTCGTGAAGGATAACGAGCGCGTGGGAGTGGACGGTGTTGATACCTCCGGCTTGTTGTGCATCTTCCTTTCCCCGGTAGCATAAAGATTTGGCAGATGTGTAGGCTCATCACCTGCCAAGCTTGAGCCGAGACGCCCTGGTGACATCTTTTCAGCAAGCGCTGAGACAGCACGAACCGTTTGTTTCACTGGAACCTGGGAAGGAACCGCGTCGGTTTGGACGTAGGCCGTGGACAGGGAGGGGAGGACTGGGGGAGCGGCACTTTCTAGACTTCGCGAAAGGGAAGCATGCGGGTGGGCAGCACACGGCGTGCGACGCTCCACCGACGCCGCACTGTTGAAGGCAGTCAACGGCAGTCGCGGTGTCACGGGTACGCGAGTAAGGGGGGTCGACAGTGTAGAGATCGATGTGACGGGGGCTGACACCACCTGCCGTACGGCGGCGCTGCTGCGTAGAGGAGCAGGTTCCTTAGAGGCTGCGCCCTTGACAACGTCAGCGCTTTCCGACGACGCAATGTCTTTTGCACCATAGTAGACTTCATTCTCACTTTTCGTGAACGGCGAAGTCGAAGTGTATGCCGGCGCTCGTTGTTTATCAGTGTTCGGCAGCTGCTCCATAGCACGCCCCTGTGCGTTGTCCTGCGGTTGCAGCAGGCTCTCCTCCTGGCGTACGCTCTGTTTGCTTTGACTTGACAAGGTTGCCTGGAGAAGAGGCAGTGGGGGCGGAAGGGTGGCAACACGTGCATGCAATCCGGTGCAGTCCCTGGACGTCCCAAAGACGGGCACAATGGGCACCACGGCCGCTGGGGGGCGTTTCTCCGTTGCCTCTTCGATTTTAGCTGCAGAAGCCCCGCCGCTAGGTTCGACTGCAGCTTCCCGTGGCACTTCCTCGACTCCATGCGCGGACACAGCGGCTGTAGCTGGTAAGTAGTCCAGATCATAAACCTTCTCTCTCTCAGGAACGTTGGACGCTGAGCTAAGGAGGAGTGGGGCTATCCTGTGCGCCTTTTTGCTATTCGTTTGTGGCTCCCGGGCCAACATAATGCTGTCATGCATCTTCCACAGCTGAGGGAAAGCATTTTCCATGATCATCTGTGCTACCTGCAATCGATCTACGTCCGTACAGGCTGTCGTGCTCGATATACTGTACACGATCCTGAGACAGTCCGGCGTGGCTGCTAGGCTTTTCACAGAAACATTAAACGGCCCAGCGGCGACATTGTTCACACACAGGCACTGCAGCGTATCCCCCAGAAAGGATTCAGCGAGGAGGTCACCGTGCTCCTGCAGAGCCTGCTTCCACGCTTTTCCGCGCAGCTCTACGCTGTACATCGTGTCCGTTACTTTAAGAGTACTACGGTGGTCCGACGCTCCACCGAGGCGGCGGCAAAGAGCCCGGCCAGCCGTAAAGGGGCATTGCTGCAGGACGTTCTCCACTCCGCTCAGCGGGCTGGTGCCGCGGTTGCGGAGATGAAATGTAAAAAGCGCGCCGTTGGCGTACGGGACCGCGCTTACCCTCTCCACCGACACCTTCATAGCGGAGAGAGCCTCGGCAACGTCCGATATGAGCTCCTCGCACAGCCCATCGGCATGGTGCTCAATTGTCGCCGGCCACAACTCCCCCTCTACGTAGACAGAGTACAAGCTGGCATTTCCACCGACTGGCGCTGAAGGCGGCGCACTGGCTGTCGACCGGGGCATCAACGTGCAGCTGCATAAGATAGTGTTGCCGCACTTTTCCCCCAATGGTGCCCTTGCCTCTACCTGGGGTGGTGGCTGCGGCGCCGGTGCGGCTGCCAACTCACGCAGCAGCCCATTTAACTTTGGGTAGTCATGCTCCAACAGCACCGAGCACCCTTCTATCACAGGGTAGCTGGCCGGCAAGCGCACTGTCGCATTCACCGTGAGGTGGCCGGGGAGGTGCAGGTCCTCCACTAAATCATCCGTGGTGTCAAGTAGGACGCACGTCTCTACGGAAAACAGCGAGCGGACCGCCTCCAATTGGCCAGCCAGCATCTCATCAGTGAGCCCCGGAATGTCAAAGAGGCGACTAAGGAACACCCGGACAGATCCACCGCCTACGGAGGAGTCATCAAGTGTTCGCTGTTGAGACAACGAAGACCGCTCAACTGTACATGAGTCCTGTCGCGCGCTTAGTTCGCGTAACAGTGGAGCTGCTTGAACCGAGACGTCACCCTCCGGCGAGCTGCGGCTAGCGACAGTCACCGTCTGCAGGGCTCTAGGCAGACGGTTTTGAAACGTTTGTTGGTGCTGCTCTGGTGAAGGTGCTGCTGACTTACACAGTGGTGGGAGTACCTCAACTTCATCGATGGTGACAGTCTTCGCGGAAGCGTCCACGAGGCTTTCAATGGGAACAGCGCGGCGGTGCATTGCAGCCTCTGCGGCAGTTCGCGTTGACAACAGATACGACGCGGAGAGCGAGCTCCGAGGGCGGAGGTGACGCTGAACGGGTCGTGTGTAAGGATCTGGCATGTGGAGCAACCGCATCACTGGGAGGACCTCCACGGTACCTGACGAAAAGTCGTATGAGGTGGTGGAGACGGCGGCGCTCGCATCAGCCTCCTGCGCCACGTTACACAAACGCCGCGTCATATTCGGTGGACCTATCATCTCCCTGCGGACCTTTTCCGCACACCTCATGATTGATTTCTCTATTGATGAGGTGAGCGTACCAAAGAAAGTGTGCGCGTCTGCCTTCAGTGTGCGCTGCAGCTGCAGCAAGTGTAGCACCAATAGCGTCTCCCATTTTTCCCCTGCCATGGCACAGAGATGCATTCCTTGTGTGCTATGAACGTCAAACTCCCGCATGGCCAAGTCCTCCTCCTCCCTATTGTCCTCAGAAGGGGATGAAGTGATGGACGACTCCGTGCTGTTGGCGCTGTCGTCCGTGATTCCTGTATATCCGTTCACTTCAAAATTGCTACGGTGTTGTGGGTGTGTCAGCTGGCGCTCTGTCGTCCGGCGCGGTCGCAGCGACATCGGTTTCTGATCCATTGATGACACAAGCGACCCAGGGGTGTCACGGGCAGCTGCCTCTTCCTCTCTGTTAGTCATGTCGTGTGTGATCTGGCCTGCCTGCAGTGACTTCCTGTCTTGCCTGTCTGCGTCACAAAGCACACGCGAGGCGAGGTGCTCTTGCCTGACGGCTTCTTGCTTTTTCGACGAGTTGCGTGTAGGCGGCAACAATTGCAACAAAAAGGATGACTGCAGGGACTCACCTGCTGTCTTTGTGTTACTCTTTTCCTTCACCCAATCACCCACCTGAGCGTTGCGGTGCCCTGTCGTACTGTCGGCCGTTGTTGTTCTCTGCGTGGGTCGTTCGGAGGGGGTTGTGGAACGCAACAACGGTTCCGAAAATATCTGCGTCAAGTTCGACTTGCTTGTTGGCTTATTCACCAATCGCGGGGCTGCCTTAGATGCGGCCGTTGCAGTTGTTCGTATATCTAGTATGGTGCTGCACCCCTTCGACAACATTTCGTGTTCACAATGCGATGTCGCCGTCACGGGGCTCGTTGGGATGACGTGTTCCTTCGCGCACATAGAGGAAGACCGAGCGCTGTTCTGTTCGCTGTTGTCGTACTTCGAACCGCTGAGCACAGCACCCTCAGACCGTGACAACGGCTGCTCCATCCCCACTGTGCATGGCAAGACCGAGTGCACAAGCGACTCCTCCAACTGAGACGTGCCCTTGGTCATGGCTTTTGCCACGGTGCACGCAGTCGCCATAATACTTTTGTCCAGCCGCCGCGACTCGGATACGGCCCTCGGTGTCGAGGCACGGCGCTTAGCAATAATAGGCACCTCAACGGGCAAGGACGCTAAGCCGTCAGTGTAAGATCGAATAATGTGCCAGGTTTCCGTGAACGAGCACCGATCGAGTGCTGCCTGGGCGTTAAGCGCCACGTCTTTACCATTTCCATCCGAACAGTGCAGGAGGAGCTCAACGAAGAGGCCGGTTGTCTGAACTGCCCACGAGTGAACGTGCACGTCGTTCGCATCGGGCACAGCGTATATGCTATCTCGTCGAAGTGCCAGTCGCAGCTGCGACGGCGCGGAATCAATGAGTTTCTGCAGCGCATCGGAGGCCTCCACCAGGAACACCAAAGGTATCCTCAGTTGCAGCGGCGTGTCCGCCGCTGACGTTTCGGCAGTTGAGGTGATGTACGGCAGCGACCCCTTTGTGGGTAAGACTGACGTCACCTGGCGCTTTTGCAGCACCTTAGGCAGAGGTGCGAGTGGCACTACCGTCAGTTGAACAGTATCCGCAGCCTCACCGACTGTGATAGGAGTCGGTGCAGTGTTGGAAGGAGCTCTACTTTTGTACCGCGACAGCGGCGATTCCACTGGCTGTGGTGGTGTCGGGGGCACCTCCCGCGAAAGGAAGAAGGCCACCAGGTTGTACAAGTCCCACAATTCTGTGAAGGAACAAGATAAACGGGTACTTGAAGTACACGACTGCAAGTCAGAGGAATCTCTCAAAGACAGGATGACTTCTAGCTCCGCACCCGCAGCATGCAGGCTAAGAACCTCGGCAGCCACACTGGGAGGCAGAACGGCTTCGGCATCTCGCCTCAGTGAGCGGATAAGCAGCTCGCGGTGATGGCGCAGGACAAAAGGCCACAGAGCGCCCGGAAAACACAGCCGAAGGCGTCTCAAGTTGACATCCGAGGGAACGTCGGTGCACACAGCGGCCGTTGCCTTCTTCGGCGAACGCGACGACCGGTTCTCGCTGGGAGATGGAGAGAAGAGAAGCGGCGGTGGTGACTTGCGCATGACCACACTAAAGGCGCTTGCGGGAAGTTTTGGCGGTGACTGCGGCGGTGGCAGCACAGAGGCGACGATTGGCTGGGCGGGGTAGGTGGCGTAAAAATCGATCATGAGATCACGCCGGGAGAGCGACTCGTAGTCAGTCAGAAGGTGTTTCATAGAGGCGAAGGAAGCCGCCGTGGCAGCGCACGGCATCGAGGCTACTGTAGACGGACGGTTGTTGTGCATAAGGTGCGGCGGAGGTTTCCTTGTTGCCACCGGCGTCGGCCTTGTCACAGCACGCGCTGATACCGCGGGCGATGCATTCGACATGTCTGTAAAAGACTGCCCGTCGTCGTATGGATGGTGCATCTTTGCGGTTGATTCGGACGCTTCCAAAGTTGCCCTGGATGGCTGACGGATACGTTCTAGCATTGCGGGAAGAAGGCGGTGACGAGGGCACCTGCGGTATCTCGTCACTGGGGCAGCGTTTCTGGCACAGCCACGTGTGCTATCGGGTACTGAGGGCATATGCAGCGGCGGCTGTAGAGTCGACTCGGGCTCACGGCATCGAGATGTGACATCAACTGCTGCACACTCAGCGTATTCGAACACTGACTCTTCAGTTGTCAATGTGAAGCCGTACCGCTCCGTCAACGACTGCCACCTTCGTGCAGAGGTCCCACCTGGCAGGCTGAGGAAAGAAGCCCCGGTCGACAGTTCAGACGGGTGACTTGATGTCACACCCTTCGTAGTTGGTGCCTCCGCCCCGGCTACCAAGGATGCGCCATTCTTCGCAGCGCAGACGACCTGATCGAGGTACGCGACGGGTCCCTCCTTCGTTGATGGGTTTGCCCGTGAAGGGGCGGAGTAGCACACATATAAGTGCGCCATATATATCTCATCAATTTAAGAGGGAGGGAGCCCGCTGCGAAGGGGGGGGAGGGGGTAGGTAAAGTAGAGTGAAGTTAAAAACGGCAAGCAGTGCACCGTCAAAGCACACTTGTGCCTTGATAACAACACACACCACGATAACTGCGGAAACGGGAACAAAGAAAGAAAACAAGATGTCGCAAGTTGCAAACAGGCAGGCAGGTGGGATGCAGGCTGGAACTTCGCACATCGTCTAGACTCAACCGCAGGAGGAGGCACCAAGAGAAAAAAAAAGGGATGCGCAATCGCACGCACAGGCACTGGCAGACGTTACGAATGTGAGCGCGGAGGGGTATGGGGGGGGGGGGGGGGCTCCGCGTAGAATGAGAGACGCACACGTGTGAGAGACCAACACGCAAACGTGTAGGTGCTCAGAGGAAGGGCGACGGAGGAGAGAGTGAGGTGGTAAAGAGAGCGACTAATGATAAAGCATAGATTGTCGACGATGGACTGACGGAGAGGAGCGAGGATGTGAGGCATCCGTATCCGCAACGTTCAGCTATCAAATTGAGTGCACACAAGGCCGCGGTGAGGATGCTAATGAGACAGTCCTCCATAGTCTTCTTCGCACAGTGACGTTGACCACGCTGGTTAGAGATCTTTTTCCCTTTCGGTGCACATCTGAAGAAGCAAAATAGAATGAAAAACAGATCACGGCAGCAATCCATGCATACTGCCTGCTCTAAAACCTCCAGATACATGCCACGCGGCCTCTTGTGCGCGTGGTCGGTCCAGGATGCGGAAGGGGGAGGGTGAAGGAAGAAAGTGGGGTGCATTCCGGTATGAAAACAGACGATGCAAAGAAACGAACAAAACTCACGACGGAAATATAGAGAGAGCGGCATGAGGGCGGGGGAGGCGCAGCCACTACAGAGGTGGAAAAGTACAGACCCCCACCCCCTTCTACCCACGCAAAAGAGAGAGCAGTCAGAAGAATGGCTGCATCATCAAAGAGGGCGTGTGCGAGTGCGCACAGCCCCGCCTCCTTCCACTATGAAGATATTCGAGGGTACGAAAGCAAGAACTCCTGATAAAGCAACGATGGGGAAAAAAGTGGCGGGGACGACAGAGTGGGTAAACCGAGGGGGGGGGAGCCGTAAATACCCAAGCAAGAAAATAAAATTGTAATTTCTACAGGATGAGATGGGGAAGGATGTAAAGGATCAAGGAGAGAGGTTGGAGGAGAGGGGGGGATGGGAGGGGATGTAGCAGAGTACACACTGAGACACACACCAGCCCGCCCCTCTCTCACACAAAACAGACCGCGAGGGAGACAGAGCCTCACAATAGAGAAGGCAACTGAAAGATGAACCACAGAAAGCCATGAACAAACAGGCTGCCCACTCCAGCATACCACACAGACACATGCGTCCACTCCGCAGTAAGCTCACCCACGTTCCACCGTGACAACCATGAAGTGCACCAACACAGACAGACACACACGGCCGAGACCAACAGCACCGATAGAAACGGGACACGCGAGCCCAGAAAACGAGCACCTTCAAGAAGCACGCACAGACACACACACCGCCCACGTAAGCACCAGCAAAGAAGAGGCGTACTATAAGACGGGCAGGGACAAAAGCAAGTAGAAAGGGAAATGGACGTGGTGGGGGAAAAAACGCCCACAGTGGGCGTCAGAGACGTCATCTGACAAGACACAGTCGAGGAATGGTGCCAAGAGCCAACTTCACGAGGAGAATACGAAGAGAGTCGGAGGGGGATCATGAGAGGAGAGGCAATCTGGAAACAAGGGACGAGACAATTACAACATGTACTTACAAAAGGATGACAGGATACACGTGTCCGCCAGATAGGTGACGCAGCAGATGCACACTCGCATGCGTACATCTGCATGCCTTCACGCATAGCTACTCTAACAGAGGGCCCATTTGCGTCTCCATGTGCTGCGGGGGAGTACAGACCTTTGTATAACGTGTTACAATCGGTGGCAGGAAGCTCCCTGACACAAGGGCAGTAGTATCGTTAGACAGCGATGATTTGCTGCAGTTGAGAAAGCGGCGCAACTCGAGATCAAGCTGCTGGTCGAGTTCTTGATGCTTGCGCTGACGTTGCTTACGCGACAGCTCGCTCTCCAGATCGCGTAGATTGACGCGACGCTGACGATACCTTGTACTATTGCCTAAGGACTCCTTTCGCGGTGTGTGTGGAATGAGGCCTCTGTTGGCGCTAGGGTGCCCCGGTGCACGTAGAGATGTCGGTGCGCCGCGTGAGAGTGATGTGCCACGCTTCTGCGGCGCGTACAGATGCCGCGAGGCTTGCCGTTCCGATCTTTCGTGTTGACCGTATGGGTGTGCCAGTGGTGGGAGGGGCGGTGTCAGCGATGGCTTGCAGATCGCCGAGTAGCTGTTCTCGACTACCGTGGTGCGGACTGCATCGCTGATAGAGCTAGTGCGACTGTGCATAGACTGTGGATGCCAGCCACTGCTTTCGTCTCTTTGGAGGTACTCCTGTTTCAAGGAGAAGGACTGCTGACACCTCGGGCAGACGCTGTCCATTTGGGAAGAGGAGTTCGTGGTCGGTAGCCGCCGTCGAGAGGGCGAGGGAGGCGATGTTCGGCGGGACGCGCTGCAGGATTTCATCACGCACGGAACAACGCGCTGCTGCTCATCCACCTTGTTTGGACTACCGTAAAGGTCCCAAACTTGCTGGTAGTCGAACTGCTCGAGCTTCGCATCGATTACCTCCGCTGAATCCGTTTCCGGGTGTGTAACATAGAAATTCACCACGATGTCATCAGCCACCGCGTGGTCCACGACCTTCACCGCTTGTGGGGCTACATTCAGAGCTGTTGCTGTGTCAGCTGCGAATACCTCAAGAAAGCGAGCCCTGCTGCTGCTCCATACCTCCCTCCATTTGCTCCCAACAAAACCAAGGCGATGAAATGTTGTAACATTATTCGGCGTCGTCTTCCCTTCCTCTGGCGGGACGCTCTTGTAGTAGAGCTTCCACACATCCGCGTAGGGAGCGCTACGGAGTTTTGAGTCAATCTCCTCTCTCGACAGTATGCTGGAGTGGGTGACTTGAAAACTGACGATAGTCTCTCCAGTGCTCTCGTTGCACTGCACTTTCGTCACCGAGTCCGGTTCATAACCCAGCCTCTCGCTGGTGCCCTTCACGAAGGCGGCAAGAAAGTCATTCTTTTGCGTCTTCAGGATTTCGCACCAGTGGTTCCCGACAAAGCCCACGCGGTGCTTTGTGCTCAGCCTCACGGGATACACTGCTATTTTCATCGCCTTTTCTATAGGCACGGGCGCTGTTTCCGGCGACAGCTCGATCAATGACTCATTCTCATCGTCGCCCGTGTGATGCCGTTCCAAAGAAGGACATTTGCTACTCAACGTCCCTGTCTCAGTGACATGAGGAGCTTCGTCAACTGCACGTACCCCAGAAAGGTTCTCTCGCATTGCAGGTATGTCAGTGTTCCCACACAGAGGACCTCCTCCGGACGATAACGTGCTCCTCGACGTCTCTTGAGTATCGCCCGTTAGAGGATACCCCCTTGATACCGTTGACGTGTGCCGAGATGACTCTGTATCCTCAACTGGTAATCGGCACTTCGATGATGAGTTAATGCAGCGTGATGTGCGACGGAGCGGCGATCGAGCATCGTTCTCGAAGTCTTGATTTTTCGTCGCGTCAGTCATTCTTGGGTAATGTTCCCACGTCAGCGGAAAAGAGTACGCCCGAAGCTTTTCATCCGTCTCGAAGGCACTTAGCAAATCCAGCGTGTGCACCACCTCAAAAGTACCCACCAAATTTCCGCATGCAAGCTCCACATGCTGTACATCCACAAGACGTACATCGAGTGCGTTCGCGACATCCTGGCGAAACGCTTCCGCCACAACCGGTGGGTAGATTACCATCGCCCAATAACGCCCATCGAGTGTCACTTTATGCTGCGTTACCCACGGCCCAGCAGCTTTCTCGTCAACCAGTACACCAGAGAGACTCCGACGCGTAGACTCAGGAGAGTGTCTTTCCCTCTGTATAAAACGAGAATCTGACGCATTAGACGCAGAACACGGTGAGTCGCAATCGCCCTCATGCCCCTCCTCCAAAAACGTTTTTCTACCAAAGAGCACGCCACTGCGTGGACTCTCCGTGTCAAATTTCACGGCACTCTCGTCCGATTCGTGCGCACGCAGCGCTACAGGCTCCTCCGCTGCTAGGTCGCTTCCCGAGAAGTCCTCCGGCTCCTCGGCGCACTGCCAGAGCTCACGCACCGCCGGCACCGCCGTGGTGGGAGAGATCGGCCCCTCGTGCAGCGCGTCCTCCTGCGCACGCAGCGCTACGGACTCCTCCGCGGTAAGGTCTCGTCCCGAGAAGTCCTCCGGCTCCTCGGCGCACTGCCAGAACTCACGCACCGCCGGCACCGCCATGGTGGGAGAGATCGGTCCTTCGTGCAGCGCGTCCTCCTGCGCATGCAGAGCTACAGGCTCCTCCGCTACGAGGTCGCGTCCCGAGAACTCCTCCGGCTCCTCGGTGATGGCAAAGATCGGCCCCTCGTGCACCGCGTCCTCCTGCGCACGCAGCGCTACGGACTCCTCCGCGGTGAGGTCGCGTTCCGAGAACTCCTCCGGCTCCTCGGTGATGGCAAAGATCGGCCCCTCGTGCAGCGCGTCCTCCTGCGCACGCAGAGCTACGGACTCCTCCGCGGTGAGGTCGCGTTCCGAGAACTCCTCCGGCTCCTCGGTGATGGCAAAGATCGGCCCCTCGTGCAGCGCGCCCTCCTGCGCACGCAGCGCTACGGACTCCTCCGCTACGAGGTCGCGTTCCGAGAACTCCTCCGGCTCCTCGGTGGTGGCAGAGATCGGCCCCTCGTACAGCGCGTCCTCCTGCCCATGCAGAGCTACAGACTCCTCCGCGGTAAGGTCTCGTCCCGAGAAGTCCTCCGGATCCTCGGCGCACTGCCAGAGCTCACGCACCGCCGCCACCGCCGTGGTGGGAGAGATCGGTCCTTCCTGCAGCGCGTCCTCCTGCGCATGCAGAGCTACAGGCTCCTCCGCTACGAGGTCGCGTCCCGAGAACTCCTCCGGCTCCTCGGTGATGGCAAAGATCGGCCCCTCGTGCAGCGCGCCCTCCTGCGCACGCAGAGCTACGGACTCCTCCGCGGTGAGGTCGCGTCCCGAGAAGTCCTCCGGCTCCTCAGCGCACTGCCAGAGCTCACGCACCGCCGGCACCGCCGTGGTGGGAGAGATCGGCCCCTCGTGCAGCGCGCCCTCCTGCGCACGCAGAGCTACGGACTCCTCCGCGGTGAGGTCGCGTTCCGAGAACTCCTCCGGCTCCTCGGTGATGGCAAAGATCGGCCCCTCGTGCAGCGCGCCCTCCTGCGCACGCAGAGCTACGGACTCCTCCGCGGTGAGGTCGCGTCCCGAGAAGTCCTCCGGCTCCTCGGCGCACTGCCAGAGCTCACGCACCGCCGGCACCGCCGTGGTGGGAGAGATCGGCCCCTCGTGCAGCGCGCCCTCCTGCGCACGCAGAGCTACGGACTCCTCCGCGGTGAGGTCGCGTCCCGAGAAGTCCTCCGGCTCCTCGGCGCACTGCCAGAGCTCACGCACCGCCGGCACCGCCGTGGTGGGAGAGATCGGCCCCTCGTGCAGCGCGCCCTCCTGCGCACGCAGAGCTACGGACTCCTCCGCGGTGAGGTCGCGTCCCGAGAAGTCCTCCGGCTCCTCGGTGGTGGCAGAGATCGGCCCCTCGTGCAGCGCGTCCTCCTGCCCATGCAGCGCTACGGACTCCTCCGCTACGAGGTCGCGTTCCGAGAACTCCTCCGGCTCCTCGGTGATGGCAAAGATCGGCCCCTCGTGCAGCGCGTCCTCCTGCGCACGCAGAGCTACGGACTCCTCCGCGGTGAGGTCGCGTTCCGAGAACTCCTCCGGCTCCTCGGTGGTGGCGAAGATCGGTCCCTCGTGCAGCGCGTCCTCCTGCCCATGCAGCGCTACGGACTCCTCCGCTACGAGGTCGCGTTCCGAGAACTCCTCCGGCTCCTCGGTGATGGCAAAGATCGGCCCCTCGTGCAGCGCGTCCTCGTGCGCACGCAGAGCTACGGACTCCTCCGCGGTGAGGTCGCGTTCCGAGAACTCCTCCGGCTCCTCGGTGGTGGCGAAGATCGGTCCCTCGTGCAGCGCGTCCTCCTGCCCATGCAGCGCTACGGACTCCTCCGCGGTAAGGTCTCGTCCCGAGAAGTCCTCCGGCTCCTCGGCGCTCTGCCAGAGCTCACGCACCGCCGGCACCGCCGTGGTGGGAGAGATCGGCCCCTCGTGCAGCGCGCCCTCCTGCGCACGCAGAGCTACGGACTCCTCCGCGGTGAGGTCGCGTTCCGAGAACTCCTCCGGCTCCTCGGTGATGGCAAAGATCGGCCCCTCGTGCAGCGCGCCCTCCTGCGCACGCAGAGCTACGGACTCCTCCGCGGTGAGGTCGCGTTCCGAGAAGTCCTCCGGCTCCTCGGTGGTGGCGAAGATCGGCCCCTCGTGCAGCGCGTCCTCCTGCCCATGCAGCGCTACGGACTCCTCCGCTACGAGGTCGCGTTCCGAGAAGTCCTCCGGCTCCTCGGTGGTGGCGAAGATCGGTCCCTCGTGCAGCGCGTCCTCCTGCCCATGCAGCGCTACGGACTCCTCCGCGGTAAGGTCTCGTCCCGAGAAGTCCTCCGGCTCCTCGGCGCTCTGCCAGAGCTCACGCACCGCCGGCACCGCCGTGGTGGGAGAGATCGGCCCCTCGTGCAGCGCGCCCTCCTGCGCACGCAGAGCTACGGACTCCTCCGCGGTGAGGTCGCGTTCCGAGAACTCCTCCGGCTCCTCGGTGATGGCAAAGATCGGCCCCTCGTGCAGCGCGCCCTCCTGCGCACGCAGAGCTACGGACTCCTCCGCGGTGAGGTCGCGTCCCGAGAAGTCCTCCGGCTCCTCGGCGCACTGCCAGAGCTCACGCACCGCCGGCACCGCCGTGGTGGGAGAGATCGGCCCCTCGTGCAGCGCGCCCTCCTGCGCACGCAGAGCTACGGACTCCTCCGCGGTGAGGTCGCGTTCCGAGAACTCCTCCGGCTCCTCGGTGATGGCAAAGATCGGCCCCTCGTGCAGCGCGCCCTCCTGCGCACGCAGAGCTACGGACTCCTCCGCGGTGAGGTCGCGTCCCGAGAAGTCCTCCGGCTCCTCGGCGCACTGCCAGAGCTCACGCACCGCCGGCACCGCCGTGGTGGGAGAGATCGGCCCCTCGTGCAGCGCGCCCTCCTGCGCACGCAGAGCTACAGACTCCTCCGCGGTGAGGTCGCGTCCCGAGAAGTCCTCCGGCTCCTCGGCGCACTGCCAGAGCTCACGCACCGCCGGCACCGCCGTGGTGGGAGAGATCGGCCCCTCGTGCAGCGCGCCCTCCTGCGCACGCAGAGCTACGGACTCCTCCGCGGTGAGGTCGCGTTCCGAGAACTCCTCCGGCTCCTCGGTGATGGCAAAGATCGGCCCCTCGTGCAGCGCGCCCTCCTGCGCACGCAGAGCTACGGACTCCTCCGCGGTGAGGTCGCGTCCCGAGAAGTCCTCCGGCTCCTCGGCGCACTGCCAGAGCTCACGCACCGCCGGCACCGCCGTGGTGGGAGAGATCGGCCCCTCGTGCAGCGCGCCCTCCTGCGCACGCAGAGCTACAGACTCCTCCGCGGTGAGGTCGCGTCCCGAGAAGTCCTCCGGCTCCTCGGCGCACTGCCAGAGCTCACGCACCGCCGGCACCGCCGTGGTGGGAGAGATCGGCCCCTCGTGCAGCGCGCCCTCCTGCGCACGCAGACCTACGGACTCCACCGCGGTGAGGTCGCGTTCCGAGAAGTCCTCCGGCTCCTCGGTGGTGGCGAAGATCGGTCCCTCGTGCAGCGCGTCCTCCTGCCCATGCAGCGCTACGGACTCCTCCGCGGTGAGGTCGCGTTCCGAGAACTCCTCCGGCTCCTCGGTGGTGGCGAAGATCGGTCCCTCGTGCAGCGCGTCCTCCTGCCCATGCAGCGCTACGGACTCCTCCGCGGTGAGGTCGCGTTCCGAGAACTCCTCCGGCTCCTCGGTGGTGGCGAAGATCGGTCCCTCGTGCAGCGCGTCCTCCTGCCCATGCAGCGCTACGGACTCCTCCGCGGTGAGGTCGCGTTCCGAGAACTCCTCCGGCTCCTCGGTGGTGGCGAAGATCGGTCCCTCGTGCAGCGCGTCCTCCTGCCCATGCAGCGCTACGGACTCCTCCGCGGTGAGGTCGCGTTCCGAGAACTCCTCCGGCTCCTCGGTGGTGGCGAAGATCGGTCCCTCGTGCAGCGCGTCCTCCTGCCCATGCAGCGCTACGGACTCCTCCGCGGTGAGGTCGCGTTCCGAGAACTCCTCCGGCTCCTCGGTGGTGGCGAAGATCGGTCCCTCGTGCAGCCCGTCCTCCTGCCCATGCAGCGCTACGGACTCCTCCGCGGTGAGGTCGCGTTCCGAGAACTCCTCCGGCTCCTCGGTGGTGGCGAAGATCGGTCCCTCGTGCAGCGCGTCCTCCTGCCCATGCAGCGCTACGGACTCCTCCGCGGTGAGGTCGCGTTCCGAGAAGTCCTCCGGCTCCTCGGTGGTGGCAAAGATCGGTCCCTCGTGCAGCCCGTCCACCTGCCCATGCAGCGCTACAGGCTCCTCCGCGGTGAGGTCGCGTCCCCAGAACTCCTCCGGCTCCTCGGTGGTGGCAAAGATCGGTCCCTCGTTCAGCGCGTCCTCCTGCCCATGCAGCGCTACAAGCTCCGCCGCGGTGAGGTCGCGTCCCAAGAACTCCTCCGGCTCCTCGGTGGTGGCAAAGATCGGTCCCTCGTTCAGCGCGTCCTCCTGCCCATGCAGCGCTACAAGCTCCGCCGCGGTGAGGTCGCGTCCCAAGAACTCCTCCGGCTCCTCGGTGGTGGCAAAGATCGGTCCCTCGTTCAGCGCGTCCTCCTGCCCATGCAGCGCTACAAGCTCCGCCGCGGTGAGGTCGCGTCCCAAGAACTCCTCCGGCTCCTCGGTGGTGGCAAAGATCGGTCCCTCGTTCAGCGCGTCCTCCTGCCCATGCAGCGCTACAGGCTCCTCCGCGGTGAGGTCGCGTCCCCAGAACTCCTCCGGCTCCTCGGTGGTGGCAAAGATCGGTCCCTCGTTCAGCGCGTCCTCCTGCCCATGCAGCGCTACAAGCTCCGCCGCGGTGAGGTCGCGTCCCAAGAACTCCTCCGGCTCCTCGGTGGTGGCAAAGATCGGTCCCTCGTGCAGCCCGTCCACCTGCCCATGCAGCGCTACAGGCTCCTCCGCGGTGAGGTCGCGTCCCCAGAACTCCTCCGGCTCCTCGGTGGTGGCAAAGATCGGTCCCTCGTTCAGCGCGTCCTCCTGCCCATGCAGCGCTACAAGCTCCGCCGCGGTGAGGTCGCGTCCCAAGAACTCCTCCGGCTCCTCGGTGGTGGCAAAGATCGGTCCCTCGTTCAGCGCGTCCTCCTGCCCATGCAGCGCTACAAGCTCCGCCGCGGTGAGGTCGCGTTCCGAGAAGTCCTCCGGCTCCTCGGTGGTGGCAAAGATCCGTCCCTCGTGCAGCCCGTCCTCCTGCCCATGCAGCGCTACAGGCTCCTCCGCGGCGTCCACGGACGCGAAGCTCTCCGAGTCGCGCAGGGCGGGGGGCAGAGCGCCATCCGTGCGCTGCGGCTCTCCTTGGTCGGCGACGCGCTCGTACAGTGCCCATGTGCGGGTGAAGGGCGAGTTGACAAGCTGCTTGTTCAGATGCTTCTTTGCTACCCCGTCGTGAGCGAGCTGGAAGTCGGCGACGAGGCTGCCGGTCGTGAATACCAGCTGCTGCACCGATGTCAGCGGCAGCGACGTGGCGTCGCAGACGTCGCTCGTGAACGCTTCCCTGAGCAGGTCCGCATACTCAGCAATGACGCGCGCCCACAGGTCACCTTCCAGACGAACTCGGTGTGTCGTCACCGCGTGGCCCGCCTGCACATGCTCCGGCACGCCCACGCCCGGCAGCGCCGGCGCGCATTCGGGCGCGGCGCCCTCCTCGGCCGCCTCCTCCGCACGCAGCGCTACAGGCTCCTCCGCGGTGAGGTCGCGTCCCCAGAACTCCTCCGGCTCCTCGGTGGTGGCAAAGATCGGTCCCTCGTGCAGCCCGTCCTCCTGCCCATGCAGCGCTACAAGCTCCGCCGCGGTGAGGTCGCGTTCCGAGAAGTCCTCCGGCTCCTCGGTGGTGGCGAAGATCGGTCCCTCGTTCAGCGCGTCCTCCTGCCCATGCAGCGCTACAAGCTCCGCCGCGGTGAGGTCGCGTCCTAAGAACTCCTCCGGCTCCTCGGTGGTGGCAAAGATGGGTCCCTCGTGCAGCCCGTCCTCCTGCCCATGCAGCGCTACAGGCTCCTCCGCGGTGAGGTCGCGTCCCAAGAACTCCTCCGGCTCCTCGGTGGTGGCAAAGATCGGTCCCTCGTTCAGCGCGTCCTCCTGCCCATGCAGCGCTACAAGCTCCGCCGCGGTGAGGTCGCGTTCCGAGAAGTCCTCCGGCTCCTCGGTGGTGGCAAAGATCCGTCCCTCGTGCAGCCCGTCCTCCTGCCCATGCAGCGCTACAGGCTCCTCCGCGGCGTCCACGGACGCGAAGCTCTCCGAGTCGCGCAGGGCGGGGGGCAGAGCGCCATCCGTGCGCTGCGGCTCTCCTTGGTCGGCGACGCGCTCGTACAGTGCCCATGTGCGGGTGAAGGGCGAGTTGGCAAGCTGCTTGTTCAGATGCTTCCTTGCTACCCCGTCGTGAGCGAGCTGGAAGTCGGCGACGAGGCCGCCGGTCGTGAATACCAGCTGCTGCACCGATGTCAGCGGCAGCGACGTGGCGTCGCAGACGTCGCTCGTGAACGCTTCCCTGAGCAGGTCCGCATACTCAGCAATGACGCGCGCCCACAGGTCACCTTCCAGACGAACTCGGTGTGTCGTCACCGCGTGGCCCGCCTGCACATGCTCCGGCACGCCCACGCCCGGCAGCGCCGGCGCGCATTCGGGCGCGGCGCCCTCCTCGGCCGCTTCCTCCGCACGCAGCGCTACAGGCTCCTCCGCGGTGAGGTCGCGTCCCCAGAACTCCTCCGGCTCCTCGGTGGTGGCAAAGATCGGTCCCTCGTGCAGCCCGTCCTCCTGCCCATGCAGCGCTACGGACTCCTCCGCGGTGAGGTCGCGTCCCAAGAACTCCTCCGGCTCCTCGGTGGTGGCAAAGATCGGTCCCTCGTTCAGCGCGTCCTCCTGCCCATGCAGCGCTACAAGCTCCGCCGCGGTGAGGTCGCGTCCCAAGAACTCCTCCGGCTCCTCGGTGGTGGCGAAGATCGGTCCCTCGTGCAGCGCGTCCTCCTGCCCATGCAGCGCTACGGACTCCTCCGCGGTGAGGTCGCGTCCCAAGAACTCCTCCGGCTCCTCGGTGGTGGCAAAGATCGGTCCCTCGTTCAGCGCGTCCTCCTGCCCATGCAGCGCTACAAGCTCCGCCGCGGTGAGGTCGCGTCCCAAGAACTCCTCCGGCTCCTCGGTGGTGGCAAAGATCGGTCCCTCGTTCAGCGCGTCCTCCTGCCCATGCAGCGCTACAAGCTCCGCCGCGGTGAGGTCGCGTCCCAAGAACTCCTCCGGCTCCTCGGTGGTGGCGAAGATCGGTCCCTCGTGCAGCGCGTCCTCCTGCCCATGCAGCGCTACGGACTCCTCCGCGGTGAGGTCGCGTCCCAAGAACTCCTCCGGCTCCTCGGTGGTGGCAAAGATCGGTCCCTCGTGCAGCCCGTCCTCCTGCCCATGCAGCGCTACAGGCTCCTCCGCGGCGTCCACGGACGCAAAGCTCTCCGAGTCGCGCAGGGCGGGGGGCAGAGCGCCATCCGTGCGCTGCGGCTCTCCTTGGTCGGCGACGCGCTCGTACAGTGCCCATGTGCGGGTGAAGGGCGAGTTGACAAGCTGCTTGTTCAGATGCTTCTTTGCTACCCCGTCGTGAGCGAGCTGGAAGTCGGCGACGAGGCTGCCGGTCGTGAATACCAGCTGCTGCACCGATGTCAGCGGCAGCGACGTGGCGTCGCAGACGTCGCTCGTGAACGCTTCCCTGAGCAGGTCCGCATACTCAGCAATGACGCGCGCCCACAGGTCACCTTCCAGACGAACTCGGTGTGTCGTCACCGCGTGGCCCGCCTGCACATGCTCCGGCACGCCCACGCCCGGCAGCGCCGGCGCGCATTCGGGCGCGGCGCCCTCCTCGGCCGCCTCCTCCGCACGCAGCGCTACAGGCTCCTCCGCGGTGAGGTCGCGTCCCCAGAACTCCTCCGGCTCCTCGGTGGTGGCAAAGATCGGTCCCTCGTGCAGCCCGTCCTCCTGCCCATGCAGCGCTACAAGCTCCGCCGCGGTGAGGTCGCGTTCCGAGAAGTCCTCCGGCTCCTCGGTGGTGGCGAAGATCGGTCCCTCGTTCAGCGCGTCCTCCTGCCCATGCAGCGCTACAAGCTCCGCCGCGGTGAGGTCGCGTCCCAAGAACTCCTCCGGCTCCTCGGTGGTGGCGAAGATCGGTCCCTCGTGCAGCGCGTCCTCCTGCCCATGCAGCGCTACGGACTCCTCCGCGGTGAGGTCGCGTCCCAAGAACTCCTCCGGCTCCTCGGTGGTGGCAAAGATCGGTCCCTCGTGCAGCCCGTCCTCCTGCCCATGCAGCGCTACAGGCTCCTCCGCGGCGTCCACGGACGCAAAGCTCTCCGAGTCGCGCAGGGCGGGGGGCAGAGCGCCATCCGTGCGCTGCGGCTCTCCTTGGTCGGCGACGCGCTCGTACAGTGCCCATGTGCGGGTGAAGGGCGAGTTGACAAGCTGCTTGTTCAGATGCTTCTTTGCTACCCCGTCGTGAGCGAGCTGGAAGTCGGCGACGAGGCTGCCGGTCGTGAATACCAGCTGCTGCACCGATGTCAGCGGCAGCGACGTGGCGTCGCAGACGTCGCTCGTGAACGCTTCCCTGAGCAGGTCCGCATACTCAGCAATGACGCGCGCCCACAGGTCACCTTCCAGACGAACTCGGTGTGTCGTCACCGCGTGGCCCGCCTGCACATGCTCCGGCACGCCCACGCCCGGCAGCGCCGGCGCGCATTCGGGCGCGGCGCCCTCCTCGGCCGCTTCCTCCGCACGCAGCGCTACAGGCTCCTCCGCGGTGAGGTCGCGTCCCCAGAACTCCTCCGGCTCCTCGGTGGTGGCAAAGATCGGTCCCTCGTGCAGCCCGTCCTCCTGCCCATGCAGCGCTACAAGCTCCGCCGCGGTGAGGTCGCGTTCCGAGAAGTCCTCCGGCTCCTCGGTGGTGGCGAAGATCGGTCCCTCGTTCAGCGCGTCCTCCTGCCCATGCAGCGCTACAAGCTCCGCCGCGGTGAGGTCGCGTCCCAAGAACTCCTCCGGCTCCTCGGTGGTGGCAAAGATCGGTCCCTCGTGCAGCCCGTCCTCCTGCCCATGCAGCGCTACAGGCTCCTCCGCGGTGAGGTCGCGTCCCAAGAACTCCTCCGGCTCCTCGGTGGTGGCAAAGATCGGTCCCTCGTTCAGCGCGTCCTCCTGCCCATGCAGCGCTACAAGCTCCGCCGCGGTGAGGTCGCGTTCCGAGAAGTCCTCCGGCTCCTCGGTGGTGGCAAAGATCCGTCCCTCGTGCAGCCCGTCCTCCTGCCCATGCAGCGCTACAGGCTCCTCCGCGGCGTCCACGGACGCGAAGCTCTCCGAGTCGCGCAGGGCGGGGGGCAGAGCGCCATCCGTGCGCTGCGGCTCTCCTTGGTCGGCGACGCGCTCGTACAGTGCCCATGTGCGGGTGAAGGGCGAGTTGGCAAGCTGCTTGTTCAGATGCTTCTTTGCTACCCCGTCGTGAGCGAGCTGGAAGTCGGCGACGAGGCTGCCGGTCGTGAATACCAGCTGCTGCACCGATGTCAGCGGCAGCGACGTGGCGTCGCAGACGTCGCTCGTGAACGCTTCCCTGAGCAGGTCCGCATACTCAGCAATGACGCGCGCCCACAGGTCACCTTCCAGACGAACTCGGTGTGTCGTCACCGCGTGGCCCGCCTGCACATGCTCCGGCACGCCCACGCCCGGCAGCGCCGGCGCGCATTCGGGCGCGGCGCCCTCCTCGGCCGCTTCCTCCGCACGCAGCGCTACAGGCTCCTCCGCGGTGAGGTCGCGTCCCCAGAACTCCTCCGGCTCCTCGGTGGTGGCAAAGATCGGTCCCTCGTGCAGCCCGTCCTCCTGCCCATGCAGCGCTACAAGCTCCTCCGCGGTGAGGTCGCGTCCCAAGAACTCCTCCGGCTCCTCGGTGGTGGCGAAGATCGGTCCCTCGTGCAGCGCGTCCTCCTGCCCATGCAGCGCTACGGACTCCTCCGCGGTGAGGTCGCGTCCCAAGAACTCCTCCGGCTCCTCGGTGGTGGCAAAGATCGGTCCCTCGTGCAGCCCGTCC
Organism: Leishmania tarentolae; assembly: GCA_033953505.1. Taxonomy (NCBI): domain Eukaryota; phylum Euglenozoa; class Kinetoplastea; order Trypanosomatida; family Trypanosomatidae; genus Leishmania; species Leishmania tarentolae. Next base: position 1,374,050 of record CP119857.1, on the reverse strand, counting down.
TCCTGCCCATGCAGCGCTACAGGCTCCTCCGCGGCGTCCACGGACGCGAAGCTCTCCGAGTCGCGCAGGGCGGGGGGCAGAGCGCCATCCGTGCGCTGCGGCTCTCCTTGGTCGGCGACGCGCTCGTACAGTGCCCATGTGCGGGTGAAGGGCGAGTTGACAAGCTGCTTGTTCAGATGCTTCTTTGCTACCCCGTCGTGAGCGAGCTGGAAGTCGGCGACGAGGCTGCCGGTCGTGAATACCAGCTGCTGCACCGATGTCAGCGGCAGCGACGTGGCGTCGCAGACGTCGCTCGTGAACGCTTCCCTGAGCAGGTCCGCATACTCAGCAATGACGCGCGCCCACAGGTCACCTTCCAGACGAACTCGGTGTGTCGTCACCGCGTGGCCCGCCTGCACATGCTCCGGCACGCCCACGCCCGGCAGCGCCGGCGCGCATTCGGGCGCGGCGCCCTCCTCGGCCGCTTCCTCCGCACGCAGCGCTACAGGCTCCTCCGCGGTGAGGTCGCGTCCCCAGAACTCCTCCGGCTCCTCGGTGGTGGCAAAGATCGGTCCCTCGTGCAGCCCGTCCTCCTGCCCATGCAGCGCTACAGGCTCCTCCGCGGTGAGGTCGCGTCCCAAGAACTCCTCCGGCTCCTCGGTGGTGGCGAAGATCGGTCCCTCGTGCAGCGCGTCCTCCTGCCCATGCAGCGCTACAGGCTCCTCCGCGGTGAGGTCGCGTCCCAAGAACTCCTCCGGCTCCTCGGTGGTGGCAAAGATCGGTCCCTCGTGCAGCCCGTCCTCCTGCCCATGCAGCGCTACAGGCTCCTCCGCGGCGTCCACGGACGCGAAGCTCTCCGAGTCGCGCAGGGCGGGGGGCAGAGCGCCATCCGTGCGCTGCGGCTCTCCTTGGTCGGCGACGCGCTCGTACAGTGCCCATGTGCGGGTGAAGGGCGAGTTGGCAAGCTGCTTGTTCAGATGCTTCTTTGCTACCCCGTCGTGAGCGAGCTGGAAGTCGGCGACGAGGCTGCCGGTCGTGAATACCAGCTGCTGCACCGATGTCAGCGGCAGCGACGTGGCGTCGCAGACGTCGCTCGTGAACGCTTCCCTGAGCAGGTCCGCATACTCAGCAATGACGCGCGCCCACAGGTCACCTTCCAGACGAACTCGGTGTGTCGTCACCGCGTGGCCCGCCTGCACATGCTCCGGCACGCCCACGCCCGGCAGCGCCGGCGCGCATTCGGGCGCGGCGCCCTCCTCGGCCGCTTCCTCCGCACGCAGCGCTACAGGCTCCTCCGCGGTGAGGTCGCGTCCCCGAGAACTCCTCCGGCTCCTCGGTGGTGGCAAAGATCGGTCCCTCGTGCAGCCCGTCCTCCTGCCCATGCAGCGCTACAGGCTCCTCCGCGGTGAGGTCGCGTCCCAAGAACTCCTCCGGCTCCTCGGTGGTGGCGAAGATCGGTCCCTCGTGCAGCGCGTCCTCCTGCCCATGCAGCGCTACGCTCCTCCGCGGTGAGGTCGCGTCCCAAGAACTCCTCCGGCTCCTCGGTGGTGGCAAAGATCGGTCCCTCGTGCAGCCCGTCCTCCTGCCCATGCAGCGCTACAGGCTCCTCCGCGGCGTCCACGGACGCGAAGCTCTCCGAGTCGCGCAGGGCGGGGGGCAGAGCGCCATCCGTGCGCTGCGGCTCTCCTTGGTCGGCGACGCGCTCGTACAGTGCCCATGTGCGGGTGAAGGGCGAGTTGACAAGCTGCTTGTTCAGATGCTTCTTTGCTACCCCGTCGTGAGCGAGCTGGAAGTCGGCGACGAGGCTGCCGGTCGTGAATACCAGCTGCTGCACCGATGTCAGCGGCAGCGACGTGGCGTCGCAGACGTCGCTCGTGAACGCTTCCCTGAGCAGGTCCGCATACTCAGCAATGACGCGCGCCCACAGGTCACCTTCCAGACGAACTCGGTGTGTCGTCACCGCGTGGCCCGCCTGCACATGCTCCGGCACGCCCACGCCCGGCAGCGCCGGCGCGCATTCGGGCGCGGCGCCCTCCTCGGCCGCTTCCGCGCACGCAGCGCTACAGGCTCCTCCGCGGTGAGGTCGCGTTCCGAGAACGCCTCCGGCTCCTCGGTGGTGGCAAAGATCGGTCCCTCGTGCAGCCCGTCCTCCTGCCCATGCAGCGCTACAAGCTCCGCCGCGGTGAGGTCGCGTCCCAAGAACTCCTCCGGCTCCTCGCTGGTGGCGAAGATCGGTCCCTCGTGCAGCTCGTCCTCCTGCCCATGCAGCGCTACGCTCCTCCGCGGTGAGGTCGCGTCCCAAGAACTCCTCCGGCTCCTCGGTGGTGGCAAAGATCGGTCCCTCGTGCAGCCCGTCCTCCTGCCCGGCAGCGCTACAGGCTCCTCCGCGGCGTCCACGGACGCGAAGCTCTCCGAGTCGCGCAGGGCGGGGGGCAGAGCGCCATCCGTGCGCTGCGGCTCTCCTTGGTCGGCGACGCGCTCGTACAGTGCCCATGTGCGGGTGAAGGGCGAGTTGGCAAGCTGCTTGTTCAGATGCTTCCTTGCTACCCCGTCGTGAGCGAGCTGGAAGTCGGCGACGAGGCTGCCGGTCGTGAATACCAGCTGCTGCACCGATGTCAGCGGCAGCGACGTGGCGTCGCAGACGTCGCTCGTGAACGCTTCCCTGAGCAGGTCCGCATACTCAGCAATGACGCGCGCCCACAGGTCACCTTCCAGACGAACTCGGTGTGTCGTCACCGCGTGGCCCGCCTGCAGCGGCTCCGGCGCGCCCACGCCCGGCAGCGCCGGCGCGCTTCGGGCGCGGCGCCCTCCTCGGCCGCTTCCGCGCACGCAGCGCTACAGGCTCCTCCGCGGTGAGGCTCGCCTTCCGGCGACGCCTCCGGCCCTCGGGTGAAGGCAAGTTCGGTCCTCGTTCAGATGCTTCCTTGCTACCCCGTCGTGAGCGAGCTGGAAGTCGGCGACGAGGCTGCCGGTCGTGAATACCAGCTGCTGCACCGATGTCAGCGGCAGCGACGTGGCGTCGCAGACGTCGCTCGTGAACGCTTCCCATGAGCACGTCCGCATACTCAGCAATGACGCGCGCCCAAGGTCACCTTCCGGACTCCTCGGTGTGTCGCACCGCGTGGCCCGCCTGCAGCGGCTCCGGCGCGCCCATGCAGCGCTACAGGCTCCTCCGCGGCGTCCACGGACGCGAAGCTCTCCGAGTCGCGCAGGGCGGGGGGCAGAGCGCCATCCGTGCGCTGCGGCTCTCCTTGGTCGGCGACGCGCTCGTACAGTGCCCATGTGCGGGTGAAGGGCGAGTTGGCAAGCTGCTTGTTCAGATGCTTCCTTGCTACCCCGTCGTGAGCGAGCTGGAAGTCGGCGACGAGGCTGCCGGTCGTGAATACCAGCTGCTGCACCGATGTCAGCGGCAGCGACGTGGCGTCGCAGACGTCGCTCGTGAACGCTTCCCTGAGCAGGTCCGCATACTCAGCAATGACGCGCGCCCACAGGTCACCTTCCAGACGAACTCGGTGTGTCGTCACCGCGTGGCCCGCCTGCAGCGGCTCCGGCGCGCCCACGCCCGGCAGCGCTACAGGCTCCTCCGCGGCGTCCACGGACGCGAAGCTCTCCGAGTCGCGCAGGGCGGGGGGCAGAGCGCCATCCGTGCGCTGCGGCTCTCCTTGGTCGGCGACGCGCTCGTACAGTGCCCATGTGCGGGTGAAGGGCGAGTTGGCAAGCTGCTTGTTCAGATGCTTCTTTGCTACCCCGTCGTGAGCGAGCTGGAAGTCGGCGACGAGGCTGCCGGTCGTGAATACCAGCTGCTGCACCGATGTCAGCGGCAGCGACGTGGCGTCGCAGACGTCGCTCGTGAACGCTTCCCTGAGCACGTCCGCATACTCAGCAATGACGCGCGCCCACAGGTCACCTTCCAGACGAACTCGGTGTGTCGTCACCGCGTGGCCCGCCTGCAGCGGCTCCGGCGCGCCCACGCCCGGCAGCGCTACAGGCTCCTCCGCGGCGTCCACGGACGCGAAGCTCTCCGAGTCGCGCAGGGCGGGGGGCAGAGCGCCATCCGTGCGCTGCGGCTCTCCTTGGTCGGCGACGCGCTCGTACAGTGCCCATGTGCGGGTGAAGGGCGAGTTGGCAAGCTGCTTGTTCAGATGCTTCCTTGCTACCCCGTCGTGAGCGAGCTGGAAGTCGGCGACGAGGCTGCCGGTCGTGAATACCAGCTGCTGCACCGATGTCAGCGGCAGCGACGTGGCGTCGCAGACGTCGCTCGTGAACGCTTCCTTGAGCACGTCCGCATACTCAGCAATGACGCGCGCCCACAGGTCACCTTCCAGACGAACTCGGTGTGTCGTCACCGCGTGGCCCGCCTGCAGCGGCTCCGGCGCGCCCACGCCCGGCAGCGCTACAGGCTCCTCCGCGGCGTCCACGGACGCGAAGCTCTCCGAGTCGCGCAGGGCGGGGGGCAGAGCGCCATCCGTGCGCTGCGGCTCTCCTTGGTCGGCGACGCGCTCGTACAGTGCCCATGTGCGGGTGAAGGGCGAGTTGGCAAGCTGCTTGTTCAGATGCTTCTTTGCTACCCCGTCGTGAGCGAGCTGGAAGTCGGCGACGAGGCTGCCGGTCGTGAATACCAGCTGCTGCACCGATGTCAGCGGCAGCGACGTGGCGTCGCAGACGTCGCTCGTGAACGCTTCCTTGAGCACGTCCGCATACTCAGCAATGACGCGCGCCCACAGGTCACCTTCCAGACGAACTCGGTGTGTCGTCACCGCGTGGCCCGCCTGCAGCGGCTCCGGCGCGCCCACGCCCGGCAGCGCTACAGGCTCCTCCGCGGCGTCCACGGACGCGAAGCTCTCCGAGTCGCGCAGGGCGGGGGGCAGAGCGCCATCCGTGCGCTGCGGCTCTCCTTGGTCGGCGACGCGCTCGTACAGTGCCCATGTGCGGGTGAAGGGCGAGTTGGCAAGCTGCTTGTTCAGATGCTTCCTTGCTACCCCGTCGTGAGCGAGCTGGAAGTCGGCGACGAGGCTGCCGGTCGTGAATACCAGCTGCTGCACCGATGTCAGCGGCAGCGACGTGGCGTCGCAGACGTCGCTCGTGAACGCTTCCCTGAGCACGTCCGCATACTCAGCAATGACGCGCGCCCACAGGTCACCTTCCAGACGAACTCGGTGTGTCGTCACCGCGTGGCCCGCCTGCAGCGGCTCCGGCGCGCCCACGCCCGGCAGCGCTACAGGCTCCTCCGCGGCGTCCACGGACGCGAAGCTCTCCGAGTCGCGCAGGGCGGGGGGCAGAGCGCCATCCGTGCGCTGCGGCTCTCCTTGGTCGGCGACGCGCTCGTACAGTGCCCATGTGCGGGTGAAGGGCGAGTTGGCAAGCTGCTTGTTCAGATGCTTCTTTGCTACCCCGTCGTGAGCGAGCTGGAAGTCGGCGACGAGGCTGCCGGTCGTGAATACCAGCTGCTGCACCGATGTCAGCGGCAGCGACGTGGCGTCGCAGACGTCGCTCGTGAACGCTTCCTTGAGCACGTCCGCATACTCAGCAATGACGCGCGCCCACAGGTCACCTTCCAGACGAACTCGGTGTGTCGTCACCGCGTGGCCCGCCTGCAGCGGCTCCGGCGCGCCCACGCCCGGCAGCGCTACAGGCTCCTCCGCGGCGTCCACGGACGCGAAGCTCTCCGAGTCGCGCAGGGCGGGGGGCAGAGCGCCATCCGTGCGCTGCGGCTCTCCTTGGTCGGCGACGCGCTCGTACAGTGCCCATGTGCGGGTGAAGGGCGAGTTGGCAAGCTGCTTGTTCAGATGCTTCCTTGCTACCCCGTCGTGAGCGAGCTGGAAGTCGGCGACGAGGCTGCCGGTCGTGAATACCAGCTGCTGCACCGATGTCAGCGGCAGCGACGTGGCGTCGCAGACGTCGCTCGTGAACGCTTCCTTGAGCACGTCCGCATACTCAGCAATGACGCGCGCCCACAGGTCACCTTCCAGACGAACTCGGTGTGTCGTCACCGCGTGGCCCGCCTGCAGCGGCTCCGGCGCGCCCACGCCCGGCAGCGCTACAGGCTCCTCCGCGGCGTCCACGGACGCGAAGCTCTCCGAGTCGCGCAGGGCGGGGGGCAGAGCGCCATCCGTGCGCTGCGGCTCTCCTTGGTCGGCGACGCGCTCGTACAGTGCCCATGTGCGGGTGAAGGGCGAGTTGGCAAGCTGCTTGTTCAGATGCTTCTTTGCTACCCCGTCGTGAGCGAGCTGGAAGTCGGCGACGAGGCTGCCGGTCGTGAATACCAGCTGCTGCACCGATGTCAGCGGCAGCGACGTGGCGTCGCAGACGTCGCTCGTGAACGCTTCCTTGAGCACGTCCGCATACTCAGCAATGACGCGCGCCCACAGGTCACCTTCCAGACGAACTCGGTGTGTCGTCACCGCGTGGCCCGCCTGCAGCGGCTCCGGCGCGCCCACGCCCGGCAGCGCTACAGGCTCCTCCGCGGCGTCCACGGACGCGAAGCTCTCCGAGTCGCGCAGGGCGGGGGGCAGAGCGCCATCCGTGCGCTGCGGCTCTCCTTGGTCGGCGACGCGCTCGTACAGTGCCCATGTGCGGGTGAAGGGCGAGTTGGCAAGCTGCTTGTTCAGATGCTTCTTTGCTACCCCGTCGTGAGCGAGCTGGAAGTCGGCGACGAGGCTGCCGGTCGTGAATACCAGCTGCTGCACCGATGTCAGCGGCAGCGACGTGGCGTCGCAGACGTCGCTCGTGAACGCTTCCTTGAGCACGTCCGCATACTCAGCAATGACGCGCGCCCACAGGTCACCTTCCAGACGAACTCGGTGTGTCGTCACCGCGTGGCCCGCCTGCAGCGGCTCCGGCGCGCCCACGCCCGGCAGCGCTACAGGCTCCTCCGCGGCGTCCACGGACGCGAAGCTCTCCGAGTCGCGCAGGGCGGGGGGCAGAGCGCCATCCGTGCGCTGCGGCTCTCCTTGGTCGGCGACGCGCTCGTACAGTGCCCATGTGCGGGTGAAGGGCGAGTTGGCAAGCTGCTTGTTCAGATGCTTCTTTGCTACCCCGTCGTGAGCGAGCTGGAAGTCGGCGACGAGGCTGCCGGTCGTGAATACCAGCTGCTGCACCGATGTCAGCGGCAGCGACGTGGCGTCGCAGACGTCGCTCGTGAACGCTTCCTTGAGCACGTCCGCATACTCAGCAATGACGCGCGCCCACAGGTCACCTTCCAGACGAACTCGGTGTGTCGTCACCGCGTGGCCCGCCTGCAGCGGCTCCGGCGCGCCCACGCCCGGCAGCGCTACAGGCTCCTCCGCGGCGTCCACGGACGCGAAGCTCTCCGAGTCGCGCAGGGCGGGGGGCAGAGCGCCATCCGTGCGCTGCGGCTCTCCTTGGTCGGCGACGCGCTCGTACAGTGCCCATGTGCGGGTGAAGGGCGAGTTGGCAAGCTGCTTGTTCAGATGCTTCCTTGCTACCCCGTCGTGAGCGAGCTGGAAGTCGGCGACGAGGCTGCCGGTCGTGAATACCAGCTGCTGCACCGATGTCAGCGGCAGCGACGTGGCGTCGCAGACGTCGCTCGTGAACGCTTCCTTGAGCACGTCCGCATACTCAGCAATGACGCGCGCCCACAGGTCACCTTCCAGACGAACTCGGTGTGTCGTCACCGCGTGGCCCGCCTGCAGCGGCTCCGGCGCGCCCACGCCCGGCAGCGCTACAGGCTCCTCCGCGGCGTCCACGGACGCGAAGCTCTCCGAGTCGCGCAGGGCGGGGGGCAGAGCGCCATCCGTGCGCTGCGGCTCTCCTTGGTCGGCGACGCGCTCGTACAGTGCCCATGTGCGGGTGAAGGGCGAGTTGGCAAGCTGCTTGTTCAGATGCTTCTTTGCTACCCCGTCGTGAGCGAGCTGGAAGTCGGCGACGAGGCTGCCGGTCGTGAATACCAGCTGCTGCACCGATGTCAGCGGCAGCGACGTGGCGTCGCAGACGTCGCTCGTGAACGCTTCCTTGAGCACGTCCGCATACTCAGCAATGACGCGCGCCCACAGGTCACCTTCCAGACGAACTCGGTGTGTCGTCACCGCGTGGCCCGCCTGCAGCGGCTCCGGCGCGCCCACGCCCGGCAGCGCTACAGGCTCCTCCGCGGCGTCCACGGACGCGAAGCTCTCCGAGTCGCGCAGGGCGGGGGGCAGAGCGCCATCCGTGCGCTGCGGCTCTCCTTGGTCGGCGACGCGCTCGTACAGTGCCCATGTGCGGGTGAAGGGCGAGTTGGCAAGCTGCTTGTTCAGATGCTTCTTTGCTACCCCGTCGTGAGCGAGCTGGAAGTCGGCGACGAGGCTGCCGGTCGTGAATACCAGCTGCTGCACCGATGTCAGCGGCAGCGACGTGGCGTCGCAGACGTCGCTCGTGAACGCTTCCCTGAGCACGTCCGCATACTCAGCAATGACGCGCGCCCACAGGTCACCTTCCAGACGAACTCGGTGTGTCGTCACCGCGTGGCCCGCCTGCAGCGGCTCCGGCGCGCCCACGCCCGGCAGCGCTACAGGCTCCTCCGCGGCGTCCACGGACGCGAAGCTCTCCGAGTCGCGCAGGGCGGGGGGCAGAGCGCCATCCGTGCGCTGCGGCTCTCCTTGGTCGGCGACGCGCTCGTACAGTGCCCATGTGCGGGTGAAGGGCGAGTTGGCAAGCTGCTTGTTCAGATGCTTCTTTGCTACCCCGTCGTGAGCGAGCTGGAAGTCGGCGACGAGGCTGCCGGTCGTGAATACCAGCTGCTGCACCGATGTCAGCGGCAGCGACGTGGCGTCGCAGACGTCGCTCGTGAACGCTTCCTTGAGCACGTCCGCATACTCAGCAATGACGCGCGCCCACAGGTCACCTTCCAGACGAACTCGGTGTGTCGTCACCGCGTGGCCCGCCTGCAGCGGCTCCGGCGCGCCCACGCCCGGCAGCGCTACAGGCTCCTCCGCGGCGTCCACGGACGCGAAGCTCTCCGAGTCGCGCAGGGCGGGGGGCAGAGCGCCATCCGTGCGCTGCGGCTCTCCTTGGTCGGCGACGCGCTCGTACAGTGCCCATGTGCGGGTGAAGGGCGAGTTGGCAAGCTGCTTGTTCAGATGCTTCCTTGCTACCCCGTCGTGAGCGAGCTGGAAGTCGGCGACGAGGCTGCCGGTCGTGAATACCAGCTGCTGCACCGATGTCAGCGGCAGCGACGTGGCGTCGCAGACGTCGCTCGTGAACGCTTCCTTGAGCACGTCCGCATACTCAGCAATGACGCGCGCCCACAGGTCACCTTCCAGACGAACTCGGTGTGTCGTCACCGCGTGGCCCGCCTGCAGCGGCTCCGGCGCGCCCACGCCCGGCAGCGCTACAGGCTCCTCCGCGGCGTCCACGGACGCGAAGCTCTCCGAGTCGCGCAGGGCGGGGGGCAGAGCGCCATCCGTGCGCTGCGGCTCTCCTTGGTCGGCGACGCGCTCGTACAGTGCCCATGTGCGGGTGAAGGGCGAGTTGGCAAGCTGCTTGTTCAGATGCTTCCTTGCTACCCCGTCGTGAGCGAGCTGGAAGTCGGCGACGAGGCTGCCGGTCGTGAATACCAGCTGCTGCACCGATGTCAGCGGCAGCGACGTGGCGTCGCAGACGTCGCTCGTGAACGCTTCCTTGAGCACGTCCGCATACTCAGCAATGACGCGCGCCCACAGGTCACCTTCCAGACGAACTCGGTGTGTCGTCACCGCGTGGCCCGCCTGCAGCGGCTCCGGCGCGCCCACGCCCGGCAGCGCTACAGGCTCCTCCGCGGCGTCCACGGACGCGAAGCTCTCCGAGTCGCGCAGGGCGGGGGGCAGAGCGCCATCCGTGCGCTGCGGCTCTCCTTGGTCGGCGACGCGCTCGTACAGTGCCCATGTGCGGGTGAAGGGCGAGTTGGCAAGCTGCTTGTTCAGATGCTTCTTTGCTACCCCGTCGTGAGCGAGCTGGAAGTCGGCGACGAGGCTGCCGGTCGTGAATACCAGCTGCTGCACCGATGTCAGCGGCAGCGACGTGGCGTCGCAGACGTCGCTCGTGAACGCTTCCCTGAGCACGTCCGCATACTCAGCAATGACGCGCGCCCACAGGTCACCTTCCAGACGAACTCGGTGTGTCGTCACCGCGTGGCCCGCCTGCAGCGGCTCCGGCGCGCCCACGCCCGGCAGCGCTACAGGCTCCTCCGCGGCGTCCACGGACGCGAAGCTCTCCGAGTCGCGCAGGGCGGGGGGCAGAGCGCCATCCGTGCGCTGCGGCTCTCCTTGGTCGGCGACGCGCTCGTACAGTGCCCATGTGCGGGTGAAGGGCGAGTTGGCAAGCTGCTTGTTCAGATGCTTCTTTGCTACCCCGTCGTGAGCGAGCTGGAAGTCGGCGACGAGGCTGCCGGTCGTGAATACCAGCTGCTGCACCGATGTCAGCGGCAGCGACGTGGCGTCGCAGACGTCGCTCGTGAACGCTTCCCTGAGCACGTCCGCATACTCAGCAATGACGCGCGCCCACAGGTCACCTTCCAGACGAACTCGGTGTGTCGTCACCGCGTGGCCCGCCTGCAGCGGCTCCGGCGCGCCCACGCCCGGCAGCGCTACAGGCTCCTCCGCGGCGTCCACGGACGCGAAGCTCTCCGAGTCGCGCAGGGCGGGGGGCAGAGCGCCATCCGTGCGCTGCGGCTCTCCTTGGTCGGCGACGCGCTCGTACAGTGCCCATGTGCGGGTGAAGGGCGAGTTGGCAAGCTGCTTGTTCAGATGCTTCTTTGCTACCCCGTCGTGAGCGAGCTGGAAGTCGGCGACGAGGCTGCCGGTCGTGAATACCAGCTGCTGCACCGATGTCAGCGGCAGCGACGTGGCGTCGCAGACGTCGCTCGTGAACGCTTCCTTGAGCACGTCCGCATACTCAGCAATGACGCGCGCCCACAGGTCACCTTCCAGACGAACTCGGTGTGTCGTCACCGCGTGGCCCGCCTGCAGCGGCTCCGGCGCGCCCACGCCCGGCAGCGCTACAGGCTCCTCCGCGGCGTCCACGGACGCGAAGCTCTCCGAGTCGCGCAGGGCGGGGGGCAGAGCGCCATCCGTGCGCTGCGGCTCTCCTTGGTCGGCGACGCGCTCGTACAGTGCCCATGTGCGGGTGAAGGGCGAGTTGGCAAGCTGCTTGTTCAGATGCTTCTTTGCTACCCCGTCGTGAGCGAGCTGGAAGTCGGCGACGAGGCTGCCGGTCGTGAATACCAGCTGCTGCACCGATGTCAGCGGCAGCGACGTGGCGTCGCAGACGTCGCTCGTGAACGCTTCCTTGAGCACGTCCGCATACTCAGCAATGACGCGCGCCCACAGGTCACCTTCCAGACGAACTCGGTGTGTCGTCACCGCGTGGCCCGCCTGCAGCGGCTCCGGCGCGCCCACGCCCGGCAGCGCTACAGGCTCCTCCGCGGCGTCCACGGACGCGAAGCTCTCCGAGTCGCGCAGGGCGGGGGGCAGAGCGCCATCCGTGCGCTGCGGCTCTCCTTGGTCGGCGACGCGCTCGTACAGTGCCCATGTGCGGGTGAAGGGCGAGTTGGCAAGCTGCTTGTTCAGATGCTTCTTTGCTACCCCGTCGTGAGCGAGCTGGAAGTCGGCGACGAGGCTGCCGGTCGTGAATACCAGCTGCTGCACCGATGTCAGCGGCAGCGACGTGGCGTCGCAGACGTCGCTCGTGAACGCTTCCTTGAGCACGTCCGCATACTCAGCAATGACGCGCGCCCACAGGTCACCTTCCAGACGAACTCGGTGTGTCGTCACCGCGTGGCCCGCCTGCAGCGGCTCCGGCGCGCCCACGCCCGGCAGCGCTACAGGCTCCTCCGCGGCGTCCACGGACGCGAAGCTCTCCGAGTCGCGCAGGGCGGGGGGCAGAGCGCCATCCGTGCGCTGCGGCTCTCCTTGGTCGGCGACGCGCTCGTACAGTGCCCATGTGCGGGTGAAGGGCGAGTTGGCAAGCTGCTTGTTCAGATGCTTCTTTGCTACCCCGTCGTGAGCGAGCTGGAAGTCGGCGACGAGGCTGCCGGTCGTGAATACCAGCTGCTGCACCGATGTCAGCGGCAGCGACGTGGCGTCGCAGACGTCGCTCGTGAACGCTTCCTTGAGCACGTCCGCATACTCAGCAATGACGCGCGCCCACAGGTCACCTTCCAGACGAACTCGGTGTGTCGTCACCGCGTGGCCCGCCTGCAGCGGCTCCGGCGCGCCCACGCCCGGCAGCGCTACAGGCTCCTCCGCGGCGTCCACGGACGCGAAGCTCTCCGAGTCGCGCAGGGCGGGGGGCAGAGCGCCATCCGTGCGCTGCGGCTCTCCTTGGTCGGCGACGCGCTCGTACAGTGCCCATGTGCGGGTGAAGGGCGAGTTGGCAAGCTGCTTGTTCAGATGCTTCTTTGCTACCCCGTCGTGAGCGAGCTGGAAGTCGGCGACGAGGCTGCCGGTCGTGAATACCAGCTGCTGCACCGATGTCAGCGGCAGCGACGTGGCGTCGCAGACGTCGCTCGTGAACGCTTCCTTGAGCACGTCCGCATACTCAGCAATGACGCGCGCCCACAGGTCACCTTCCAGACGAACTCGGTGTGTCGTCACCGCGTGGCCCGCCTGCAGCGGCTCCGGCGCGCCCACGCCCGGCAGCGCTACAGGCTCCTCCGCGGCGTCCACGGACGCGAAGCTCTCCGAGTCGCGCAGGGCGGGGGGCAGAGCGCCATCCGTGCGCTGCGGCTCTCCTTGGTCGGCGACGCGCTCGTACAGTGCCCATGTGCGGGTGAAGGGCGAGTTGGCAAGCTGCTTGTTCAGATGCTTCTTTGCTACCCCGTCGTGAGCGAGCTGGAAGTCGGCGACGAGGCTGCCGGTCGTGAATACCAGCTGCTGCACCGATGTCAGCGGCAGCGACGTGGCGTCGCAGACGTCGCTCGTGAACGCTTCCTTGAGCACGTCCGCATACTCAGCAATGACGCGCGCCCACAGGTCACCTTCCAGACGAACTCGGTGTGTCGTCACCGCGTGGCCCGCCTGCAGCGGCTCCGGCGCGCCCACGCCCGGCAGCGCTACAGGCTCCTCCGCGGCGTCCACGGACGCGAAGCTCTCCGAGTCGCGCAGGGCGGGGGGCAGAGCGCCATCCGTGCGCTGCGGCTCTCCTTGGTCGGCGACGCGCTCGTACAGTGCCCATGTGCGGGTGAAGGGCGAGTTGGCAAGCTGCTTGTTCAGATGCTTCTTTGCTACCCCGTCGTGAGCGAGCTGGAAGTCGGCGACGAGGCTGCCGGTCGTGAATACCAGCTGCTGCACCGATGTCAGCGGCAGCGACGTGGCGTCGCAGACGTCGCTCGTGAACGCTTCCTTGAGCACGTCCGCATACTCAGCAATGACGCGCGCCCACAGGTCACCTTCCAGACGAACTCGGTGTGTCGTCACCGCGTGGCCCGCCTGCAGCGGCTCCGGCGCGCCCACGCCCGGCAGCGCTACAGGCTCCTCCGCGGCGTCCACGGACGCGAAGCTCTCCGAGTCGCGCAGGGCGGGGGGCAGAGCGCCATCCGTGCGCTGCGGCTCTCCTTGGTCGGCGACGCGCTCGTACAGTGCCCATGTGCGGGTGAAGGGCGAGTTGGCAAGCTGCTTGTTCAGATGCTTCTTTGCTACCCCGTCGTGAGCGAGCTGGAAGTCGGCGACGAGGCTGCCGGTCGTGAATACCAGCTGCTGCACCGATGTCAGCGGCAGCGACGTGGCGTCGCAGACGTCGCTCGTGAACGCTTCCTTGAGCACGTCCGCATACTCAGCAATGACGCGCGCCCACAGGTCACCTTCCAGACGAACTCGGTGTGTCGTCACCGCGTGGCCCGCCTGCAGCGGCTCCGGCGCGCCCACGCCCGGCAGCGCTACAGGCTCCTCCGCGGCGTCCACGGACGCGAAGCTCTCCGAGTCGCGCAGGGCGGGGGGCAGAGCGCCATCCGTGCGCTGCGGCTCTCCTTGGTCGGCGACGCGCTCGTACAGTGCCCATGTGCGGGTGAAGGGCGAGTTGGCAAGCTGCTTGTTCAGATGCTTCCTTGCTACCCCGTCGTGAGCGAGCTGGAAGTCGGCGACGAGGCTGCCGGTCGTGAATACCAGCTGCTGCACCGATGTCAGCGGCAGCGACGTGGCGTCGCAGACGTCGCTCGTGAACGCTTCCTTGAGCACGTCCGCATACTCAGCAATGACGCGCGCCCACAGGTCACCTTCCAGACGAACTCGGTGTGTCGTCACCGCGTGGCCCGCCTGCAGCGGCTCCGGCGCGCCCACGCCCGGCAGCGCTACAGGCTCCTCCGCGGCGTCCACGGACGCGAAGCTCTCCGAGTCGCGCAGGGCGGGGGGCAGAGCGCCATCCGTGCGCTGCGGCTCTCCTTGGTCGGCGACGCGCTCGTACAGTGCCCATGTGCGGGTGAAGGGCGAGTTGGCAAGCTGCTTGTTCAGATGCTTCCTTGCTACCCCGTCGTGAGCGAGCTGGAAGTCGGCGACGAGGCTGCCGGTCGTGAATACCAGCTGCTGCACCGATGTCAGCGGCAGCGACGTGGCGTCGCAGACGTCGCTCGTGAACGCTTCCTTGAGCACGTCCGCATACTCAGCAATGACGCGCGCCCACAGGTCACCTTCCAGACGAACTCGGTGTGTCGTCACCGCGTGGCCCGCCTGCAGCGGCTCCGGCGCGCCCACGCCCGGCAGCGCTACAGGCTCCTCCGCGGCGTCCACGGACGCGAAGCTCTCCGAGTCGCGCAGGGCGGGGGGCAGAGCGCCATCCGTGCGCTGCGGCTCTCCTTGGTCGGCGACGCGCTCGTACAGTGCCCATGTGCGGGTGAAGGGCGAGTTGGCAAGCTGCTTGTTCAGATGCTTCTTTGCTACCCCGTCGTGAGCGAGCTGGAAGTCGGCGACGAGGCTGCCGGTCGTGAATACCAGCTGCTGCACCGATGTCAGCGGCAGCGACGTGGCGTCGCAGACGTCGCTCGTGAACGCTTCCTTGAGCACGTCCGCATACTCAGCAATGACGCGCGCCCACAGGTCACCTTCCAGACGAACTCGGTGTGTCGTCACCGCGTGGCCCGCCTGCAGCGGCTCCGGCGCGCCCACGCCCGGCAGCGCTACAGGCTCCTCCGCGGCGTCCACGGACGCGAAGCTCTCCGAGTCGCGCAGGGCGGGGGGCAGAGCGCCATCCGTGCGCTGCGGCTCTCCTTGGTCGGCGACGCGCTCGTACAGTGCCCATGTGCGGGTGAAGGGCGAGTTGGCAAGCTGCTTGTTCAGATGCTTCTTTGCTACCCCGTCGTGAGCGAGCTGGAAGTCGGCGACGAGGCTGCCGGTCGTGAATACCAGCTGCTGCACCGATGTCAGCGGCAGCGACGTGGCGTCGCAGACGTCGCTCGTGAACGCTTCCTTGAGCACGTCCGCATACTCAGCAATGACGCGCGCCCACAGGTCACCTTCCAGACGAACTCGGTGTGTCGTCACCGCGTGGCCCGCCTGCAGCGGCTCCGGCGCGCCCACGCCCGGCAGCGCTACAGGCTCCTCCGCGGCGTCCACGGACGCGAAGCTCTCCGAGTCGCGCAGGGCGGGGGGCAGAGCGCCATCCGTGCGCTGCGGCTCTCCTTGGTCGGCGACGCGCTCGTACAGTGCCCATGTGCGGGTGAAGGGCGAGTTGGCAAGCTGCTTGTTCAGATGCTTCTTTGCTACCCCGTCGTGAGCGAGCTGGAAGTCGGCGACGAGGCTGCCGGTCGTGAATACCAGCTGCTGCACCGATGTCAGCGGCAGCGACGTGGCGTCGCAGACGTCGCTCGTGAACGCTTCCTTGAGCACGTCCGCATACTCAGCAATGACGCGCGCCCACAGGTCACCTTCCAGACGAACTCGGTGTGTCGTCACCGCGTGGCCCGCCTGCAGCGGCTCCGGCGCGCCCACGCCCGGCAGCGCTACAGGCTCCTCCGCGGCGTCCACGGACGCGAAGCTCTCCGAGTCGCGCAGGGCGGGGGGCAGAGCGCCATCCGTGCGCTGCGGCTCTCCTTGGTCGGCGACGCGCTCGTACAGTGCCCATGTGCGGGTGAAGGGCGAGTTGGCAAGCTGCTTGTTCAGATGCTTCTTTGCTACCCCGTCGTGAGCGAGCTGGAAGTCGGCGACGAGGCTGCCGGTCGTGAATACCAGCTGCTGCACCGATGTCAGCGGCAGCGACGTGGCGTCGCAGACGTCGCTCGTGAACGCTTCCTTGAGCACGTCCGCATACTCAGCAATGACGCGCGCCCACAGGTCACCTTCCAGACGAACTCGGTGTGTCGTCACCGCGTGGCCCGCCTGCAGCGGCTCCGGCGCGCCCACGCCCGGCAGCGCTACAGGCTCCTCCGCGGCGTCCACGGACGCGAAGCTCTCCGAGTCGCGCAGGGCGGGGGGCAGAGCGCCATCCGTGCGCTGCGGCTCTCCTTGGTCGGCGACGCGCTCGTACAGTGCCCATGTGCGGGTGAAGGGCGAGTTGGCAAGCTGCTTGTTCAGATGCTTCTTTGCTACCCCGTCGTGAGCGAGCTGGAAGTCGGCGACGAGGCTGCCGGTCGTGAATACCAGCTGCTGCACCGATGTCAGCGGCAGCGACGTGGCGTCGCAGACGTCGCTCGTGAACGCTTCCCTGAGCACGTCCGCATACTCAGCAATGACGCGCGCCCACAGGTCACCTTCCAGACGAACTCGGTGTGTCGTCACCGCGTGGCCCGCCTGCAGCGGCTCCGGCGCGCCCACGCCCGGCAGCGCTACAGGCTCCTCCGCGGCGTCCACGGACGCGAAGCTCTCCGAGTCGCGCAGGGCGGGGGGCAGAGCGCCATCCGTGCGCTGCGGCTCTCCTTGGTCGGCGACGCGCTCGTACAGTGCCCATGTGCGGGTGAAGGGCGAGTTGGCAAGCTGCTTGTTCAGATGCTTCCTTGCTACCCCGTCGTGAGCGAGCTGGAAGTCGGCGACGAGGCTGCCGGTCGTGAATACCAGCTGCTGCACCGATGTCAGCGGCAGCGACGTGGCGTCGCAGACGTCGCTCGTGAACGCTTCCTTGAGCACGTCCGCATACTCAGCAATGACGCGCGCCCACAGGTCACCTTCCAGACGAACTCGGTGTGTCGTCACCGCGTGGCCCGCCTGCAGCGGCTCCGGCGCGCCCACGCCCGGCAGCGCTACAGGCTCCTCCGCGGCGTCCACGGACGCGAAGCTCTCCGAGTCGCGCAGGGCGGGGGGCAGAGCGCCATCCGTGCGCTGCGGCTCTCCTTGGTCGGCGACGCGCTCGTACAGTGCCCATGTGCGGGTGAAGGGCGAGTTGGCAAGCTGCTTGTTCAGATGCTTCTTTGCTACCCCGTCGTGAGCGAGCTGGAAGTCGGCGACGAGGCTGCCGGTCGTGAATACCAGCTGCTGCACCGATGTCAGCGGCAGCGACGTGGCGTCGCAGACGTCGCTCGTGAACGCTTCCTTGAGCACGTCCGCATACTCAGCAATGACGCGCGCCCACAGGTCACCTTCCAGACGAACTCGGTGTGTCGTCACCGCGTGGCCCGCCTGCAGCGGCTCCGGCGCGCCGACGCCCGGCAGCGCTACAGGCTCCTCCGCGGCGTCCACGGACGCGAAGCTCTCCGAGTCGCGCAGGGCGGGGGGCAGAGCGCCATCCGTGCGCTGCGGCTCTCCTTGGTCGGCGACGCGCTCGTACAGTGCCCATGTGCGGGTGAAGGGCGAGTTGGCAAGCTGCTTGTTCAGATGCTTCCTTGCTACCCCGTCGTGAGCGAGCTGGAAGTCGGCGACGAGGCTGCCGGTCGTGAATACCAGCTGCTGCACCGATGTCAGCGGCAGCGACGTGGCGTCGCAGACGTCGCTCGTGAACGCTTCCTTGAGCACGTCCGCATACTCAGCAATGACGCGCGCCCACAGGTCACCTTCCAGACGAACTCGGTGTGTCGTCACCGCGTGGCCCGCCTGCAGCGGCTCCGGCGCGCCCACGCCCGGCAGCGCTACAGGCTCCTCCGCGGCGTCCACGGACGCAAAGCTCTCCGAGTCGCGCAGGGCGGGGGGCAGAGCGCCATCCGTGCGCTGCGGCTCTCCTTGGTCGGCGACGCGCTCGTACAGTGCCCATGTGCGGGTGAAGGGCGAGTTGGCAAGCTGCTTGTTCAGATGCTTCTTTGCTACCCCGTCGTGAGCGAGCTGGAAGTCGGCGACGAGGCTGCCGGTCGTGAATACCAGCTGCTGCACCGATGTCAGCGGCAGCGACGTGGCGTCGCAGACGTCGCTCGTGAACGCTTCCTTGAGCACGTCCGCATACTCAGCAATGACGCGCGCCCACAGGTCACCTTCCAGACGAACTCGGTGTGTCGTCACCGCGTGGCCCGCCTGCAGCGGCTCCGGCGCGCCCACGCCCGGCAGCGCTACAGGCTCCTCCGCGGCGTCCACGGACGCAAACTCTCCGAGTCGCGCAGGGCGGGGGGCAGAACGCCATCCGTGCGCTGCGGCTCTCCTTGGTCGGCGACGCGCTCGTACAGTGCCCATGTGCGGGTGAAGGGCGAGTTGGCAAGCTGCTTGTTCAGATGCTTCCTTGCTACCCCGTCGTGAGCGAGCTGGAAGTCGGCGACGAGGCTGCCGGTCGTGAATACCAGCTGCTGCACCGATGTCAGCGGCAGCGACGTGGCGTCGCAGACGTCGCTCGTGAACGCTTCCTTGAGCACGTCCGCATACTCAGCAATGACGCGCGCCCACAGGTCACCTTCCAGACGAACTCGGTGTGTCGTCACCGCGTGGCCCGCCTGCAGCGGCTCCGGCGCGCCCACGCCCGGCAGCGCTACAGGCTCCTCCGCGGCGTCCACGGACGCAAACATCTCCGAGTCGCGCAGGGCGGGGGGCAGAGCGCCATCCGTGCGCTGCGGCTCTCCTTGGTCGGCGACGCGCTCGTACAGTGCCCATGTGCGGGTGAAGGGCGAGTTGGCAAGCTGCTTGTTCAGATGCTTCTTTGCTACCCCGTCGTGAGCGAGCTGGAAGTCGGCGACGAGGCTGCCGGTCGTGAATACCAGCTGCTGCACCGATGTCAGCGGCAGCGACGTGGCGTCGCAGACGTCGCTCGTGAACGCTTCCTTGAGCACGTCCGCATACTCAGCAATGACGCGCGCCCACAGGTCACCTTCCAGACGAACTCGGTGTGTCGTCACCGCGTGGCCCGCCTGCAGCGGCTCCGGCGCGCCCACGCCCGGCAGCGCTACAGGCTCCTCCGCGGCGTCCACGGACGCAAACATCTCCGAGTCGCGCAGGGCGGGGGGCAGAACGCCATCCGTGCGCTGCGGCTCTCCTTGGTCGGCGACGCGCTCGTACAGTGCCCATGTGCGGGTGAAGGGCGAGTTGGCAAGCTGCTTGTTCAGATGCTTCCTTGCTACCCCGTCGTGAGCGAGCTGGAAGTCGGCGACGAGGCTGCCGGTCGTGAATACCAGCTGCTGCACCGATGTCAGCGGCAGCGACGTGGCGTCGCAGACGTCGCTCGTGAACGCTTCCTTGAGCACGTCCGCATACTCAGCAATGACGCGCGCCCACAGGTCACCTTCCAGACGAACTCGGTGTGTCGTCACCGCGTGGCCCGCCTGCAGCGGCTCCGGCGCGCCCACGCCCGGCAGCGCTACAGGCTCCTCCGCGGCGTCCACGGACGCAAACATCTCCGAGTCGCGCAGGGCGGGGGGCAGAACGCCATCCGTGCGCTGCGGCTCTCCTTGGTCGGCGACGCGCTCGTACAGTGCCCATGTGCGGGTGAAGGGCGAGTTGGCAAGCTGCTTGTTCAGATGCTTCCTTGCTACCCCGTCGTGAGCGAGCTGGAAGTCGGCGACGAGGCTGCCGGTCGTGAATACCAGCTGCTGCACCGATGTCAGCGGCAGCGACGTGGCGTCGCAGACGTCGCTCGTGAACGCTTCCCTGAGCACGTCCGCATACTCAGCAATGACGCGCGCCCACAGGTCACCTTCCAGACGAACTCGGTGTGTCGTCACCGCGTGGCCCGCCTGCAGCGGCTCCGGCGCGCCGACGCCCGGCAGCGCTACAGGCTCCTCCGCGGCGTCCACGGACGCAAACATCTCCGAGTCGCGCAGGGCGGGGGGCAGAACGCCATCCGTGCGCTGCGGCTCTCCTTGGTCGGCGACGCGCTCGTACAGTGCCCATGTGCGGGTGAAGGGCGAGTTGGCAAGCTGCTTGTTCAGATGCTTCCTTGCTACCCCGTCGTGAGCGAGCTGGAAGTCGGCGACGAGGCTGCCGGTCGTGAATACCAGCTGCTGCACCGATGTCAGCGGCAGCGACGTGGCGTCGCAGACGTCGCTCGTGAACGCTTCCTTGAGCACGTCCGCATACTCAGCAATGACGCGCGCCCACAGGTCACCTTCCAGACGAACTCGGTGTGTCGTCACCGCGTGGCCCGCCTGCAGCGGCTCCGGCGCGCCCACGCCCGGCAGCGCTACAGGCTCCTCCGCGGCGTCCACGGACGCAAACATCTCCGAGTCGCGCAGGGCGGGGGGCACAACGCCATCCGTGCGCTGCGGCTCTCCTTGGTCGGCGACGCGCTCGTACAGTGCCCATGTGCTGGTGAAGGGCGAGTTGGCAAGCTGCTTGTTCAGATGCTTCTTTGCTACCCCGTCGTGAGCGAGCTGGAAGTCGGCGACGAGGCTGCCGGTCGTGAATACCAGCTGCTGCACCGATGTCAGCGGCAGCGACGTGGCGTCGCAGACGTCGCTCGTGAACGCTTCCCTGAGCACGTCCGCATACTCAGCAATGACGCGCGCCCACAGGTCACCTTCCAGACGAACTCGGTGTGTCGTCACCGCGTTGCCCGCCTGCGGCTGTTCCGGCGCTGGTGGAGTTTCCTCGCTTGTCATGAGTGCTGGGACGTGCTGCGCATGAGGTGGTATCTGCTCCCTCAGTGTTGGCTTTTAGCTTGTCGCTGTGGATGGTAGAAAAGCAGCAGTGCCGATGAGGATGTTGGTTTCTGTAACCGGATTACTTGTAACGATGTGTGAAGGTGTTTGGGAGACGGTTGCTGTGGTGACC
Source organism: Leishmania tarentolae (assembly GCA_033953505.1). NCBI lineage: Eukaryota > Euglenozoa > Kinetoplastea > Trypanosomatida > Trypanosomatidae > Leishmania > Leishmania tarentolae. The sequence goes on along the minus strand of CP119857.1, from coordinate 1,353,060 downwards.
GGTTGGTGCTTGTGGGTGTGCGATGTAGTTTCCGGCGGTGTAGGAAGCGCTTCTCCTCTCGCCGCTTCCTTGATGGAGCGCGGAAGCGGCGGTAGTTGACAGGCTGACTCGTTGGGCTTTGAATGCACCACAGAATCACGCACTGATGCAAGACGGATGAGGGGAGGGACGTGGGTAGGCGAGGTGTGTGACTTAGCAGCGACTTGTTGGTGCCTTGTGGAGGGTTCTCATGTGCTTCAAGAGGTGGCAGCAAGTTCGGATCACTGATAGCGCTTCTGAAAAACTCACAAGTTTTTTCAAGTATGCTTGGTGATGGGTTGACATGAAGGATTTGGCTAGTTGAATGGGGGTGGGCGACAATATGGGTGCTTGTCTCGAAGGGTCATGGGGAGTAAGTCCAGGTGTTTGTGGACGGCACTGTTGCGAAAGTTTTGCGGATTTGATGGGCCGTAGTGCTGGCGCGGTATTCCAGCCCCAAACGAACGAAGAACTGATATTTTTGGAAGAGGATGTTACTAATGTTCTTTTGAGTGGTAAACGATACGATGTGCTTACAGCGTGTTGGAAGGCTTCCATGAGGGCGTGCGGTTGCAACTCAAGGACAGGTGTCCATCCGTTTCTCTGAAGTGGTGATCAATGGGCTGCCGCGACTATGTTTGTCAGTGAGAGGTCACAATGGTCAGCTAAACACCGGTACCGGGTCTATGTGCGACTGAACACGGAGCGTGAGAGTCTCTCGTCGTCCACGTGACGTCTAACGTGATCATATGTCAGCTTGAAGGTAGCGACGAGACTGCCAATGCCAAACTGGAAATCCTTCACTGCCGGTGCAGACAGCGATGTGGCCTTACAAATGCCCAAGGTGAATGTGCGATCCAGATGCGACCGCTGATTGTCAAACACAGTGCCCCAGTGATCGCCTTCGCTATGAGCACTGTGCTCTGTCGCTTGAATTGACGGTATCCTGAGCGCCACCTCCTGGCACAGAGACCACATCTCAGCGTACGGGCAAGATGGCACTAACCACACCGTCACCTTCGGTGACCATTCCCCTGGGTGGTGACGGTCCGTGGCACCTGGTAGACTCCACATGCAACACAGCAGGTTTTCGATCGCCTCCTTAGGCAGTGCCAGCTGCGTCGCCAGATCGTTCATGCAGGACCGAAACGCGGGCAGCAGCAGCGACCTACTGCACTGGCTTAGCTACGTCATAGAGAACTTGACACCGTCACTATCAAAGATGGTTCGGCCTTTTGGCGGGGATGGAGGTGCTGCTCCGCTTTGGCCCACAGTGCTATGTACTCACGCCCTGAGGTACCACTCACTGGGGTACCCTTGCCATGACAAGCACCCAATAGAAACAGAGTAGAAAAAGAAAGCGCACACACAGTCACACACAGAGGTGTACCGCACACGCTTTCTGTGGATCTCCCTAGCGTTCTTTCGTTGGCCTATTCCTCCTGTACAGATTGCCGTTGCTAAAACACACGCACACACACGCAACTCGCATACACCCACCAACTTATCAGTATCAGGTGGCGTTGCCCAAGGAGCAGGCCAGTAGGAAGGAAAAGGGACACAGGAAGCACACATCTGTAGTTCGGAAAAAATTCCAGAGCATCCCTTAAAGAGGAAGAAGAAACGATGATATCAGAAAAGGATACGATATGGGTGACTGATGGTGTTGGTGGTGGCGATGGTTAACTGGGTGCACGAGCGTTACAGTGACCGTCCCGTTGCCTCCTTTGAGGGGAAGCGCCGCTCGCTGGGAAGATGACTACCAAACATCGGGAAACAGATAGCGCACGGGCCAAGATCGGGGGAGAGGGGAAGGGACCCCTTTAACTGATAGGGAAGGGTACGCTTGCTGTGTGTGTGTGTGGGGGGGGGGGTGAGCGCACGTAGTCCTAAAGAACGTATTTACGCGCACCGAAAGTTCAGCAGCGACGCTCACTCTCTACTCTCGCTCACCAACACCCTCACTGGCACATATGGAATCAGGAGATGGAGAGCCAAGAAGCCATTTCGTTAATACTGGCTCCTACGGGTGCGTGTAAGTGACTCCGTGCCTGCCCTGAGGAGCGTGTGACTTCCTCTATCTGATTTGATAGCCGTCTCCTTCAGAAGGGAGCACAAAAGTTGGCGCCTGTGAGCCAGGAAGATTTGCTGCGACGCTCAACGAGCAAAAAGGTCAAAGGAGCCACCCCTCAACGGCGCCCGTCGGAGGCACGGGAGGCGTGAGAAGTCTCGCGGCGGGCGGAGCTCACAAGGCTTTGATTCTTTTCTCACCTCAGTGATGTCGTGCTGATGCACGCGCAACGCGTTTGGGTGAGCCATCAGAGCGGTCGATGAGACATGCATGCAAGACAGCGGCACTGTCATCATGGCCCCTTTAGTTGTGAGACACAGCCAGGGAGGAAGACGGCATGAGAAACAGGGGGTAAGGTATGAGGGATGAGGAATAGCAAGTGTGTCTAGAAAAAAAAAAAACATGCTGGAGCGCGGCACGCGCCACTGCAGAAACGACGGCATGTGTGTCGAAGGGAGGGGAGGGGGGGGGGGCACTGTAGAAAAGGAGCACGCACAGAATGCAAACAAGCCGTTCTTCTGGGAAGCAGATGACGCAAAGTTCGCTTGTCGTGTGCTCCTCCATCCACCATCCCGCCTTTCAGTGGTGACACATATGACTCTTTGTCTTTCTTTCGTTCCGCTAGACATCTGTGGCAACATGGCTGATATACCCCTGGGTGCCACGGCCGCTCTCAGTTCGGATCATCGATTCAGAGAAATATGCCAAAACGAACGACTCTTCTTCTCACTGGTCGTTCGACGTCGCTTTAGTGAGCAACGTGCCCCAAAGCATAAACACGAACGTACGCACGTGTCTCCCTCGAACTCTACGCCTCACGCATGCGCTTGCATGTGGCCCCTAGACTGCGTGGCGGTGCAGTCTCCGTGGCTCGCGTACGAGGCCACCACTTCGACAACGTTGGGGAAACAGTACTCTCGAACGCTTCCTCTACCTCGAGGCCGTAGGCGTCCTTGCCCCAGTGTTGCATGTCAAACACCCACGGAACATCACTGCAGTCTAGAGTCCCTCCTTCCACGGCCTGATCACCTTCGCCAGATGCGTGCCTGTGCTCCCGCAGAGCGGCAGTGCTTGCGTACGGGGTTGGGTAAAGGATGTTATACGGAATGTACAGACACACACCCGAGGCGTCAACGCCGAGGGGCGTCTCGTAGAGCATCGAACAAGAATTGCGTGCGGTCGGAAGCTTGATGTTCGATTTGGCCACGACACTGAACCATGAGGATGATGAGGGGTCAATAGCAGAGTGGTAGTCGTATAGCACACCCAGCTCGTACGAGCGCACGAACTGTTGTCGAGAGCCACGCTTGTTCACTTTCCTGCTTAAGCTACCCCACGCCGCCTGGGAGAGATTCGCACTTGTCAGAAGAAACCAACGAATGCAAGAGCGGTCTGGCGCGACGGCGGCGTACGACTTAATATGGGGCAGTGCGAACTGTCGGCAAGCCGCGCAGTGTCCCGGCGGTGGTGTCATCGTCTCTTCGCCTCCATCGCTGCTCACTGCATCTACATCCACAGCATCTTCACGACTGACGTGCGAGCCTACGACTTTGGCTCGCCCCAGGACTGCACACTTGGCCGTGTGAACACCCTCCTTGGTGCCCCAGCGGTGCAAGCGTGCGTTTACAAACTCATGGCAGCACTGCGCACGCAGCGGCAGTGACCCGCCACCGCGCCAGCCCTCCCAGCTGTTTCTTACTTCCTTCTCAGTTGGGTAGACAACCTTCACGTCACGAACGCCTCGCGGTGCAACGCCGGACTCGATCGCTGCATCCGACTCTCCACACATAGCTGCCTGCAGCGAGTTTAGAAACTCCGGATTGAGGGAGCCCTGAGAGCTGTACTGCCAGCTCAGGTCGACAGACGCCGGCGCCCGGTCCATCGTCAACCCCGAGCGCCGTAGCACCTCCGCAAGTCGACAAAGTCCGACACGATAGCCAGGACTGACCTCGCCGTGCGCGTACGTTCCGGGGACGGAGCTGATGAGCCACACAGCGGCAGCGGAGAAATCGATGTGCGACAGGAAATCCGTGTCGAAGATTCCGAGGGGTCCCGTGGCGGATGCTGCATCTGTAGGGGAAGTACAGGCTGCGGCGAGACTCAGGCCGCACTGCCTCAAATAGTGGCGCAGATGTGCGACAAATTCGGCTCCCCTTACGGAAGGGTTACTGTCATTGCTGCCGTCACTGCTGCTGCCCAGTGCCGTTTGCATTATAGTCACACCCGCAGTGCACCCCTTTGAGCAGTGCGTCGTGGATGTCTTCCATGGGAAGTCCTGCATGTAGATACCTTGCGACTTCCAGCACCAGTCCTGCTCGACAAGGTTAGCGGTGAAGATACAAACACGCAGACCTCTCTTGTTGACGCAGAGCGCCATTTTGGTGTGGTGGGTCCCAAAGGCCACGGGCAGCGGCGGTTCGAGAACAACAAGGCGCTCATGCAAACGAGTCGCGTGTAACGTAGACGTAGACTGCGCATGTTCGCGCAAGGCAGCGACGAAGGGGTTCACCCGGTTCATCAGTGGTGACGTTACCATGTATGGAGATGAAGGGTCGCTGGTGGTGCGCCGCAGCGTTGCCGTCGCCTTTTCGCCACTGAGCACCACCAGCTTCCCTGTCACGGCGGACAGCTCCGGCACCGTTGCCAGCAGCCACCGAGGGTCGGTCACGTAGCTTGAGAGCAGTATGTTTTGCCAGCACTCGCCAGGATCGGCAACGTCGCAGCGGAACAAGTCTCGGAGGCATAGCTGGGAAGAAGACGGTGTCAGCTCACGCTGTGTCGCGGATGCGAAGAGGTCGATCTCGTTGACCCAAAAAGGAAAGCCAGCCTCCGCGTGGCGTGCAGAACCACCACCATTCATGAGCGCACGGCGAGCGGTGTGAATGTGGTGGAGGTGAGGAAGGATCTGCAACACAGTTTGTAGCTCGACGTTGCAGGCTGCGCCTGCGCCAGTGAACAGGAGAGGGAAGCGAAGGGAACGTTGCCGACAAACAGATCCGTACATGCACCCACAGAGACACAGAGAGCGAGAGCGACGATACGGTAGCACGGCGGGCACCAGGGGCCGTACGGAGTGCCGAAGGGGGAGTACCTGAGCGCTCTCTTAAGGTGATCTCACTGCCGCGGCAGCTATGAGGTACAAGAAGGTAGTGGTGGTGGTGGCGGCAATGAATGGGCACGGGCTTTGTCTGCAAGCCCCCCCCCATCACTGGCGCTATACTCGATCAATGAGGAGGAGCAGTTGATCAAGGCACCACGGGCGCCTGGAAGAGTCATGCGCAGAGAGAGGTCGACCAGAACACCACCAGCTCTGCCCCGGCAGGTCCATCATACATTTTGCCCTTCTACCTGTGCTACGCGGGGAGTGAGTGTTTGAGCTGTGAAACCATGCATCGTGGCTACTTCCGTAGTAGCGGGACAAGACATCGAGCAGTTACAAGAAAAAAACGTAGCCGTTATGTCGAGCCAGGCACGAGGAAAGAGAAACAGCCGCAGGTGGCACACCAAACTCTTGTCCTGTGCGATGCGGAGGCCTGTGACGAAGAAGCCAAGGAGTGTACAGCAAGGTGCTGAGCATGTACCGCCCACGACACACACCAGCGAACCAGTAGGCACCACTGCGCTGGCATTCCAAACAGGGGATGGAGACGCACCTACTATACTCCGCTACCACAGCCACTCACTCGTACGCGAAGGAGCTACGCCTGCGCACGCAGACGTCGACACATCGGTAAGCTGCTGCAGCTGTAGCTGCGTCTTGACGAACAAGTTTTCTTTCCTTACTTGTGCAGAGGGTCCACTCGCCGTGACACGGCCGTCTTCCACGACCACCATGTGCTGCGCTGACCGCAGCGACGACATGCGGTGCGAAATTATCCACGTAAAGAGGTGCCACCGTGCCCCAGCTTCCGAATCAGTTTCCTCACCTCCTTCTTGTAACGCTTCTAGCGCGGCAAGAAGGTGATGCTCACTGGCGGCATCAAGGTTGCTAGTCGGTTCGTCAAGCACCAACCCGCCCACTGCGGCTTTTGAGGCCTCCGTGCCACTGTCACTGCTCTGCAGCGGCATGCCGTATAGCACCTCCAGCCGAGAACGCGCGAGAAACACGGCGACAATGCTTGCCAGTGCCAATCGCTGAGCTTCACCACTGCTTAGGTGGCCGACGGTATCTCTCAGAGTGAGATGCTTTTCTTCCATGAAGGTGTCGCACCCGCACACGCGCAGGGCCCGCTGTGCATCGCACGGAGTCACGTACATCGCTGTTCCCCGTACGTTCGAAAGAAAGCTCTGACGCGGATGCACATGCGGTGTCTGTCGCAGCCAGCCAAGCCATTGGCGTACGTAGGCAGTTGCAAAAAGGGATAGTGGAATGCCGTCAAGGGCGATATAGCCGGGCTGCACTCGCAGACTGTAGCGCGCTGAGTTGACCGGGGGAGCAGAGATCGTCAACGATTGTGACGTCCCTCCATGCCCATCCACTGGACTGAGGAGAGATGGTTCAAAGAGGGCCTTGTTGTTGGACGGCGGCGGCAGTGCGCTTTCAACGAGGGCGAGACGCAGGACCTCAACAAGAACATCCTCTGCGTCAGCGGTGGCGCCCACACAGTTCAGGTCAACAAAATCCCTCTGCCATTCGTCCCGGGGCGAGCGACCCGCTCTGCCGTCGTGGGCGAACTCCACCACAGCGACCGGGTCGTAGAGGCGTCGCAGCAACAGATTGAGCGAACTTTTTCCGGCACCACTTGGGCCCACCACAGCCGTCATGCCAACGGCCGGACATGCAAAACATGCATCTGTGAGGGTGGGTTGCACACTACCGGTTCGGCTTGCACTATCCTGCCCTTCGTTGTTCTCGTTAGGGGCTGCAAACAGTTGCGGGTAAGTGAAGTACACGTGGTGCCAGCTGAAGCCATCGCGGAGACGCAGTCCTCCGACAATGCGATCGTCTGCACCAAAGCAGAGCTCTGGTCTACTCGTACTCAGCACCCGACGCCAGTGACGACGGCGCTGCTGAAGCACCGAGAGGGGTGCAGCGGAAGAGTTCCTATCCTGCAGCGAAGACCGCGCCAGCGTTGCCGCCTCCGACACAACTGCATGGGGCAGGTTCTCACATAACTGTTGCAGTGGAGCTACCCCGTCCTCCAGGCGCTGCATCGACACACCACTGCGCAGAAGATCACGATAGGATTGTACCGCGTGCGCTTGCTGGAGAAGCATAGGGAAGGGAGGTGGTAGCACCACCCACATCCCGTCCAGGAACTGCAAGGAGAAGAAAACTACAGTTGCACATGATGCAGTGAGCTGGAGAGCCTCGTGCAGCGCTGAAGTGAGGGGGTTGAAGGTGCTATTGAAGAGTGCCTGCGCCCACCATTCCTCGGCCATCTGTCGCGACTCCTGCTGCATGCCCGATGCGGTGCGGTAAGCAAACACCATCTCTAGCCCCAGCTGCCGCAGAATAAAGCGGTACGGGAGAGAGAACAAATCGAAGTAGTCCACATGTGCAGGGAGGTACGAGAGCGCGCCAGGCTGCTGAAGCAGCGCCGTCTCCTCAGGGTCCAGAAGCGGGTGAAGCAGCCTCAACGTTGCACCAGCGTCAGCACAACGCTTCTTGGACGTGTGCTCGATTTCATAGACACTGTAGTGGAGTATGCAACGCACGTCCTCCTGCATCGCGTCCATGACGTCTGCTGCCCTTTTGTCGTAGATCACCGAAGACACCGCGTACGGATAAACGGCAACGGCAGCGTACACGGCCTTCAGTTGGCGCACATGGGCACAGAGGTTCGCTGCACTCCGTTTTGTGTCAGCCAGCAGGTGCTCGAACGACCAAACACTCGAGCATGCGACGAGCGCCAAGTACGGATTTCGAAGCCGCGGTCGGCCTCGCTGACGCGTGTCGAGCAGTGTTCTCGCGTCACTCTCTTCCTCCACAAGAACCTCCAGCAGCAGCCGCAGGCCGACGGGGCTCCTGCTTGGCAGGGTCTCCTCTCTTCGCGAGAGCAAACGCGCCACATCGGACGGGGTTGAGTAGCCCACCGCAACAGAGAAGGAAGAGAGCAGAGCTGGCGCGTCCACCCAGGCCGTCAGGACCCCACCAACTAGTGGCCGCCACTCTCCAGTGACGACCGCGCAGCCGATAAGGGCGGCATAGCGCAGGAACCGCTTCACCACAGCGTCGTGCAAGGCAAGCATTCGCTCGCCGCCACGTCGCCCCACTCTGAGGACATCATCGGCTGTCGTGAGGGGGCGTGCTGGCAGCATCCCAGGAACAGACATCAACCTACCGGACAATGCTGCCACATGGGTGGCGGCTCCCGTGCCGTCTGCCTCACAAAGCTCACTGCGGAGCCAGCGACAGTAAAAGGCTTCGTCGACGCAAAGCAGCTCTTGCTCAAGTCGCTGCGTACGTACATCGGCTAGCAGCACCGACAACTGGTGTCCAGTGGCGCCGATGAAGCGTGTCAGCAGCGCCTCGACTATGCCTGCTGCGATTGCCCAACCCATATCAGAAGCCATCGAACTTAGCAGAGTGTCCACAGGAGACGCTACTGATAGGCCTGTGGTGATACGGTTGTTTGTGGATGCCGAGGTGCGCTTTCCTCTGGCGCAGTAGCCAGCAACCATCAGCTCCATAACATATCGCACAGAGAGGCGGGGACTGCACACCTGTAATATGATGACGACAGCCTGGGACACAGCGCGAAGAATCAGCACGCGACGCACAAGTCCATAGGTTTCCTTATTTGGCAGAGCTCTGTCGCCGTCCATACTGCTTCTTCTTTGGGGTGCACTATCTGCTGAAGGAGATGCTGCTGCCGTTGCTAATGCAGAATACGTGCACGTGCTCTTCACACAGCGCCACAAGAGCGCAAGAGAGCTTCGGGAGAGGTCACTCGAAGCGGCGTGGTCGTAGCCGGCGGCAGTGCTGAGCTCCTGCATGCAGAAGCGGCGGGCGGCAGAGCGCTGCTCCTCGACGCAGCTGCGCAGGAGTGGAGCTGTGTAACGTAGAAACCAGTATTGGACCTTGATCGACATCCTTTCCGCTCGCGCACCACTCCTCAGCACGGGGGCATGCGGCGCTCGTTTGTGCGCCCGCTGCAGCGAACGCACGCAAAGCCGCACCCACCGTGGTAGAATTGTGCTTAGCAGACGCTCGCTAAGCCACGTCTCGCATGCGAGGTAGGGCAACACAGCTTCCACTGGAAAGTAACTGAGCGGTAGACAAAGAAATTGGGCACTCCCAGGGAGAGGTGCTAGCCACGTAGGACGATAGTGCACTCGCCACGCCGCAGCCCACGTGCTGCACTGCGTCGCTCCATCTCCCTGGGCAGCCCGCTTGCGCTTCTGTGTCGCAGAGTGGCATGGAAAAAGGGCACGCTGGCAGAGGCCCCGGTAGAGCTGAGCTTCTTCCATCTGAGATACGCGACGGAGAAGCACGTATTGAAGGATTGTCACAAATCGCTCCAGCCACCGTCGGTCCTCGGCGAGTCGCAGGACGTTATCGGCCACGTAGGCGAGCTCCAGCTCTTCCTCCAGTACTATATTGTTTGAGAAGGCAAAGGACGGCACAATTCCAGCATACGACGGGGTTACTGGTATCGGTGGGTGCGCTAATGGAGCGTCTTCCAACATCGCTGCTGTCCACCAAGCGTGAACCCTTTTAGCCGCTCGCCATCCCATGTAGCGAGCGAGCACGACAGAAGCCTGATTGTCGACATCTGCGCAGCAGGTCTCCACCTCCTTCATGCAACTTGCTTCCCACTGCACAACGAACGCGCGGATTCTTACAAGTAGGAGCACTCGTTGGCGCAGGTAAACGCCATCACCAAAGCACAATGACTTGCTCAGCCGTAACCCTGTAACTACGACTGTGAGAATCAAAACACTGGCACTCAGTGGAAAACCGCCGCGTAGTTGCGACGGCCACAATAGTTCATGGAGGTGGCCAGTGTTTACTGACAAGAAACGTGCAGCGGCATTGCAGAAAGCTTGCAAAGCAAGTTGTGGTGACAGCGGTGCCAGTGGTTCACACGTCATGCACTGCTGATGTGAAGCGCGAGCGCCTAGTCAGGGCTTGCATAATATTGTATGTTCATACACTGTTCGTGCTAAAGTCAGGGAACAAGGAAGCAGAGGGAGAAGGTGATCAAGGAGAACGGCAAGTGTTTGTGTGTAAGTGTAGCGAGAGATGTGCGTGCGTCCAAGTGCGCCGTAGAGTGCTGACTCAACCTCGCGTTGAAGCCAGCGACGCGGGAGAGTTTCGCGCGGTGAACACTTAGAAGAGACCTCCTCGTACTGGGTGGTTCACCATCCGTGTTACCTCCAGGCCATCTTCGCAAGTGCTTCGCACTCGGTGGATCAACAACGAGGCATAGAGTCCTGTCCACTGCATGGAGACACCCATCTCGGATACGGTTCATGGCTCACGTGCTTGCCGCTATCGCCTTGCCTTATCCCACCCCACAGGGTTACGGAGATCGTGCTCCTCCCGCATGCGCGCACGCTGACGGCCAGAGAGAAAGAGCAGCGGGAGGAGACAATGGAAACGCGCAAGGGGAATAGACAAGAACCAGACGAAACAAGCAAGAAGACAGAGCACTTCGCAAGCAGCCGTCCATCCACTCATATGCGCTCTCGCACATCTCTACCAGACTGGAATTTCACAAACGACCACAGCAGATTTTATGCAGAACACACGAAGACGCAAACCCGCACATGAATAAAAATAGAAAACAAAACGCACGTGTGTGCTGGGCCAGCACATAATAATGACAAATACGAGCCACAAGCAATGTGCCGATGCCATCGATGAGCTCAAACACAGTCAAATCATGACGGTCTCTCGCACGCATCTTCGAAAAAAAAAAAAGAAATGCAGAAAAACAGCAATCGCCAGCGACCTTGCGTGGGACATTACGGCACTTCCACGTGCACGTCGGCACAGAGATGACGACTAGATTTAACAGTGTGTGCTCCGACGATCAGGTTACCCTGGAAGAGGTCTTGTCGATGTCACCAAAGATCGACCCTCTACCCTCTGCAAGCGCACTGATTTGCTTCCCGTGGTCAGTGCCGATACCTGCCCAAGACTCGTTGCAGTCGTGGCGGTCTCGCGAGAAACGGAAACCCGCTGAGTCAAGACGGACGGCAACGACACTGACACCTCCTCACACGAGACGGATGGGGTGGCGCTCTTGGTGTGAGCCCGGTCGCGCAGCGATTCGTTTCTAGACATCTGGCTGGAAAAGGGCGTTGGCAGCAATGAAGGATTCGTCTTTACGACATGGGATGTCCCTCTGGGAGCGATAAGTCTGCTACTATGCTGTGCGCTAGGCTGACTCTTGACAGTCTTTACCTTTGGCTGTCTTGCGGTTGGCATAGCGGGGGCAGTCGCTACCAACGGCGCCGTAGTCAGCCGTGTCTTCATTGGCTCGAAGGGTAGCTCGCCGTCTGAGTTAGCCTGCACATCGCGCGGAAATGGTGGTGTGAAGCCTGGATCGGTGGTACCCCCCGACGTGAAGTGGGGTGCAGTCGAAGCGCTGTCCTCTGCTACTTGTCTAGGCAACGGAGGTTTTTTCTGTGCGTATGAGATGGACAGTCTCGTCTGCGACCATGTGCTCGACTTCTTACAAGAATCTCGGTCGGGCAGACACACCTCTAGCGAGCTCAGCGCGTTCGGGGGAACAAGATATGAGGAGGAGGACCACAATTGGGGGGCGGAGAGGGTGCTTGATTGCGGCTGCACAATGGTGTCGCCAGCCCCAGCCACGACTGCCACACTCCCCTTCCGACACGTTGTCGAAACCTGCGACATTCGACCGCCAAAGAGGAAGCGTTTCCTCGGTGCCTCGGCGTAGATGGCACTGAACTTCTCCAGAGTCGTGCACAGCGCAAGGGGTGAGGGCGACGGCCTCGCCATCGAAGTGAGCGTAGGTAGCTGCTGCTGTGCAAAATTGACGGGCGTCGAAGGAGTAACCGGAACAGTCAGAGTGTGTTCGTCTTCTTCGTCTTCGCGCTGTGGGGTGCCTAAGGCCGACGTCTTCAGTGCTCTTCTTACCGGTGTCACAGGCAAAGCCAGTGCCGGCACCGTTTCATTAGCAGAGCTGGTAAGCATGTCCATCTTTGTTGTTGCGCTTGTTGTTGACGCCAGGCAATTCTGCATGTCAAGAACACCCCTTGCCGTATGTGGCGAGGCCGGAGGTGGTGGTGACTCCCGGGAGCACAAGTCATTTACCTCCCCTTCGCCGCTGATGGAGGTCAATTCAGCACCGCCGCACTTCAGCGCCAACGGCGGTGGGGCAGGAGACAACAGTTGGAGCGGCTGCTTTGGAGTAGAGTGATGGGGCAAGTGTGCGGTGCCGCAGCCTTCGGCATCCTCCTGCTCCGTGGCGTTCCTGAACATCACCCTTTTCTCTCGCTTCCTTGACTTCTTTGCCAAGTCGCTCTCAAGAGCCACTACAGCTCTGCCCTCATCCACTAGAGGAAACGACGGCCGAAGAGTAGGTGCACCGCATTCATGCACGAGGGCGACGCAGTCAGCGACTTTGTCGTCGATGCCAAGAGACTGTGGCGTCTTCGGCGTCAAGGCAGGCTTTGTCTTCAGCGTTGGTAGCGAGGTGTCTCTTGTCGGCGCACCACTCTTGGCACAATTGCGATGATGTCGCACCACTTTCGTGTAGAAATGCTTGAGCTGCTCCGCCTGGAGTGCCCGCATCTCGGGATCATCGACGGCTTCCTCTTCTTCAATCGAGTTGTTTCCGAGCACCATCGCACGCAGTCCAGTTATCGGCGCACGTACAAGGTCAAACCCGTCCGTTATCGGCATCGACGCCGTCGTGAACGCCTCGCCCCCGCTGGTCAATGGGTCCGCAGAAGCCACGCTGAGCACTATGACGTCCAATACGCTAGCCCCTTCTCCATTCCCATTGCCGTCACTGTGACGATGATTCTGGTTGTGTAGGAGGCTGTTCGTGTGCGTCGACCGATTCTCTCCGCGAGGATGAAAGTTCAGCGCCATCTGGTCCGAGCAGAGAAGGTGAGGACTGCTGGCCTTCATCAGCGTGGGTACCGTGACGTCAGCGGGCAACTTCGGGGACTCGATAGGGCTGCTCATGGAGCCGTGGTGGCTTCCGCCGTGGCCGCAAGACGCGCTCGCCACATTGCGCCGCTGCTTCACCTTAAACAAGGATTGCGAGTTCATGGAGGAGTCTATGCGCTGTGGTTGCCCGCTGTTCTGAAATGCTGTCCCAGCCGCGTGGATGCTCAAGCTGTCGGCGGAGCTGTTGCGCACCACATCCTCCTGTATCATGGCGCGAGTTCTATCGAAGCAGATGCTGTTGCCTTTACACATCTCCCCTCCGTGCGACGGTACCCCGCGAGCATCCTCAAACCTTGAACTTTGTGAGAGGGTAGTATACCGTCCACTAGCCTGCTCGCGCGATCCGTTTGAGCAGTTGTAGCGAAAACCGGATACCCCGCCGGCCGGGAGCCACCTTGTGAGTACCGCAGGCGGGAGGGGCGACCCCTTGCTGAAGGTGTGATCAGGCCGCCGCATCTCCATCGGTTTGTACAGCTCGAACACGACCCCATTACTATAGCCGTCGTCTATTCTGTCGTCGTCGATGCTCCTGTCCTCGACATCTTCGCTGGCCTCGTCCTCCGCGAGCGTCACGTTCACGATGTCACTGCCAACCTTCATCGAAGAGGGGGCATTGCTGGGTAGCCTCTGCTCACTGACACTAAGAAAGCCAGACACCATCTTCATGGCTGCACGGTCAGGCGAATGAAGGACAACGGAGCTTTCTATGCTGTCGGAGGTGTTCAAAGTCATGTACCCTCGCATCGGTACAAGGCCTCTCGTGGTACTGTTCGCTTCCTTGAAGGGGTAACTTGAGTTCGGCGAGGTCATTATGTACCCTGGTCGAAGAGCCTCATCACATCTTCCTGAGGAATCAATACAATTTTCAGCCGACCTCGTTGGCGTCGTTGACTGTTCCTCGGCCTGTAGCATCGGCATGGCTTTGCGAATGGCCCTATGAGCACGAGACAGCGGAAAGAGCACCAGCGAGGAGGTAAACAAAATAAAATGAACGACAACAGCGAATAGCCAGCGCTCAAATGAATATATATATCTATATATTAATATATATAGATATATGTGTGTATATATGCGTGTATCCACACACACGGAAACCTCGTCCCTAAAAAAAAAAGAAAAACACCTCACCGCCGTCCTCCTCTCTTCCCACACGCGCAGACGCAGAGCGCCACACAACCAAGACAGATGTATGCTTTGTTAACACTGCGCTGAGACGTGGGTGCGGGCTTTCCCTTTGTGTGCTTTGTCTTGCAGGAGTTCTCGTTCCTGAGGATGAGACGGTGGAAGCCGATGTGCGCCAACCTCACGTTCGAGTACGTCAGTCACTCTTCGTGTCTTCCTGCGCGGATGGGGAAGGAGGTGAGAGCCAGCACACAGTTTTCTCTGCTGCCTAGACCACTCTGACGTGAAGTGACTGCGCGGACGTGCGTGTACACAGCCTTGATACTATGATTGATCACAGCTTTCCTTCCGGGTTGCTGCACGCTTTCTTTGATCTTCACAGCCTCGTAATCTTCCTCAACTACTAGCTCGCCGTCATCAGAGAGAAAGACGCGAGAAATTACGCAAAGGCGTTGCCGCACTGACGGCAAAGATACACGCGACACCCGGAGAGACAGAAAGATGTGAGCGAGGGCGACGTCCAAAGCGAAGCAGTAGATCGGGAAACACCCACAAGAGAGAGAGGTGTGCACACAGTTGGCAGCCGTAGAAGTGAAAAAGTGGTTCAAAGAATGTAAAAAAGGGAAATCAGCGAACATCAATGGGGCACTGGTGACACTCCGCAAATAAAGGGAAGACCAGGCACCTGTGTGGGCGTGAGAGAGACCCTACACTTAGAAGCGCAGGGCACACGCACACAGACAAACACACACTCGGGAACTTGAGTAAACAGAGGAGAAAAAAAAACGTCACACGTGTACCCTGCTTCCTTTCCAAACACTGCACGGACGCAACGATACAAAGGTCTACTGAATGCGCTCCGCTTCTTGTAAGTGGTCTGTGTTCAAAGTGCACAGCGACTACAGGGACGGCGGAGGTGGAGCGTGACGAGGGGAGGACCGAAAAGAATGCAGTACAGAGGAATATGACGGCACGAACCAGAGAATTTGAGAATCAAGTCGGTGGCGCAAAAGACAGCTGAGAAACACAAGCAAAACATACACATGGAATAAAGAAGAAAAAGTGAATGATGTGACAGCCTGCGAAGCAAGCCATCAACGAAGATGGCGCCACACACGATTTGTGCTGGAGGGAGCGGGGGAGCGCAGCAGGGATGGGGGGAAGTATCTGAATGGTGTGGCACGCCAGGTAAAGATGCGCTAGCCGTAACTTAGAATAGGAGAGGGAAGTAAGGAGGAGACGTAAGCAAGAGCTACAGTTCGTATATCCAGTGCAGGCGCCGCAAGGACAGTAGCAGCGCTACACGAAGACACCGTTCACACTCAACCGCACGCACGTGCGCAACAACTTCGAAAAAAAAAAAGAGAGAAAGAGAGTGCACAGTGGAATAGAGAGAGAAAGAGTCGCCCACGGTGAAGAACACAAGAAGAGGGCATACAATGCGCGCACCACGTCAGCAGATGAGCAGACGTCTCGAATAGTCTGTGGGTCTGTTGATTCGTCTCTCTCTCTCTCTTCGCCCCTTTCGTTGGCACGAAGCTGGATGATGGAAAGCAAAAACACAACAAACAGAGGGACAGTCGGCCGGCAGCCCTTTGCCCACCACCAGAACCTCAGCAGCACCAAAGATGTTCACCTCCACCCCCCCCTGCACAAGCATGCAAGCAAGCGGAGTACAAAAATAAATATGAATGCATGCAAGGTGAGGAGAAACACCGGGTGGATGAGCGACGTCTGCCCAAGGAGATGCACACACGCACTTTTTCTCACACACGACACACAAACGAGTTGGGGAGAAAACGAAAACTGAGAACAGAACACGGGAGATAAAAAGTGAGGCCACACAAAGCCCAGGAAACCTGCGCACACGCTGCTGATCCCGCTGCTCTCACGGTCACGTGTCTCTCCGGTGTGCAATACACACGCACACAGCACCGGCAATTACTGAGTGCTAAGAGAGTGCTCCGAAACAAGCCTAACAGAGAAGCAGGGGAGGGTAGGAACACCAGATCGAGAAGAGGCAGGGGAAGAAAGACGATGAGTGATGACGGCAATGCCCACCGAAGAGAAACAAGGCGAAAACGCACCACGAGGGAGTTACGCTGTTTCAAGTGAACGCTTCCACGACTGACACTGTCACAACGTCACTATTTCTTTGTTCTTCACCTGAATGTAAGTGCTACTTGCTTCCTTTTCCGTAGCCACAGCTATCACCAGGATGAACGACACTAACCGTGAACACTGAACCAGTGCGATGGCGACTTTCTTTTTTTCTCGCCCTCTTTTTCTTCGATTGAGCTCAGCAGACCTGTTGCCAATTTTTTTTTTTGGAGACACTCCCGCGAGCCCAAACTCCAGGATACAGGAAAATAGACGGACCACCAACCGTGAGCAGAGTAGTCAACAGCGGCAACAGAAGAAAAGGGGAGGGGGGCGGCGGGGAGAAGTGCCCGTGTTTTCGGGCACGTTTTTAAGTCACAAACAAGAATGCGCGAAAACAAAAACAGAAGAAACAGCGACACAACTGCCAGAGCGCAAACAACGCCGAAGATATAAGGAGAGCAGAGTAACAAGGCTAAACAAACACAGAACAGAAAGGTGAGCGAGGATCTGAACGCGCGGCAGGTTTCTCGCACTCGTATGCACACACACACGGGCTCACAGCAGCGCGCTCGGCTTTTTCTGAAAACAGCCGCACAAAGTCAAGTACATAGATGAGCAGACAAAAAATGAGACGGGGCGGAGAGACACAGCCACGCATACACCACACGTCAGTCGTCTCAGCATGTGGTTGGGAGGTCTCGTAGGCTTTGGTTTATGTGAGTGTGTGTGTGTGTGTTTCCTCCCATCCTAGTTCCGACACACAAGGGGAGAGAGGGCACGAGTCCACAACACAAGGAGAAGCTTTGCAAAGGTCGCGCTGCAGCACGTGTGCACCGACTAACACGGAGAAGCGCTGGAAAGTGGGGCGGAGAGAAGTCACGTAGACACGCGTCTCTGAGAAGTCAAGAAAAAGAATGAGAGAAGCAGAATCTAAAGTGCACAACCTACGTGGGGCTATCTCTCTCTCTGTGTGTGTGTGTGTGTGGCCCCGTGTATCGAGCGTGTAGCAATGGATATGGAATCCGCCGTGGGGAGGGAGTGTGTACCACACCTTGTTGATGTCCGCCTCCGCGTGCCTTCTGGTGACGGGTGCGCCCAGTTCTGAACACGGTGCCACGGATGTGGGCGCGCAGTGGTAGCACAAACGTTTCTATACAATTTCACACGCATAGAGAAGCATGAACGACCGCGCCAAGGACCGGTGCAAACGCAACCCAAAGAGGTGGTGTACCACGGCGATGTGGATTTCGAAAGTGAGACAAATGGAAGAAGGCAGGAAGGATACAGCCGACTGTGGCCATTGATCATGTGCAGGAGCGATGGGCAAAACGAGGATGAAAAAGACGACACGCGTCAAGTCCCATCGCGATGTACTGACGACCACCCTCTTCGCGCCTCGAATACGGACGCAGTTGAGCAAAGATGCACCTGCATGACATCAGCGTTTCCTGTAACACCGCCTGCCTGCGTGTGCGTGCGGAGAGCCGGAAGGGGGGAGGGGGGGGGGGGGGGGGGCACTGACGCTGCAGCATTTGTATCACAGTGGAGGTCGCACGACCGTCAGTAGGAAAGGCAAGGCGAGGTTTGAGGGGACCAGGCGCATGATGACGTCTGTTGGATTTACCCTTACACTGTGGCTGAAACTCTTTTTCTCAGGATTCCTTCTGTGCACGGCATCGGGTTTGTGTACTCCGCTACACCATCACCGCTGGCCAAGTAGTGGAGTGTAGAAGCGGAGGAGCAAGCAGCGAAAACAAAATGAGGGACAGCGATGGAGGCAAGTGCAGTCGAGGCTGGATTCATCGAAAACGCTCCGCAGACGCTCACTAGTGGGCATAGTGCCAAGACCAGATATGGAAACGAGGAGGCAGCAGAACAAGCTAGTCAGAGTAGAGCACAACGAAAGTAGATATTGATGGTGGTGGAAGTGGTGGCTTCTATCATGGTGTTCGAAAATTGCAAAAACGTATCACAAGCTGCGACCAAGTCCTTACACCTGCCGATGTTCAAACGGCTCTAGTGTGCGGAGCGCACAACATTCAAGAGGCAACAGGAACAAATGCATGAAAGAGATAACGCGGCACGAGTGCCCATCAGCAGGGAAAGCTTCACCCACAAAAGAAAAAGAAACGACCGCACACTTAGAAGGCTCGGTGAACAGCGTTTCAGCGGTACGAACGCAACGGATAAATGAAATACGCAGCAATGTGGGGAACGAGTGCCGCCCACTTGCATAGAAACACAGAGGACGAAAGACCCCAGCACTCCTTCGGCGCTGACATCCACGACTCTCAAACAGCCAACGTTAGACCTGTGGTGTGACACAAACATGCAAGAAGCATCCCAACAGACAGAGGGCTGAAAGGCGATACCATTCTATGGTGGCCAAAGGGACACGAACACCGGCTATTCCAAAACTGCGTTCTACGTCCCAGAGGCAGTCGGAAAACACACACACACACAACCGCGCACACGCCCTCTGCACATGAGAACAGAACTAGGGAAGGCGGCTTCCGCATGGTGAAAGAAGAAAATGCGGCGTTGAATCACCCCATCCGCACGCGCACGCACCACGTAGACATAAGAAGTCACGACAAGAGATTCAAAACGCGGAAATAGGGAAGAGAACGCCTCGTAGGAGTCAACGTACAAGCATCAAGCACACACTAAGCTCCGGCCAAAGTGGTGGGAAGTTGCACGTTGTCTCTCCCTCCTTGGCTTGTGCGCCCCAGCACGAGCCTGTCAGCACGCATAGGCCTGCAGGCATGGTTCGCGCCTGGCACCGTTGCAGTGGGGTCGCATCATCGGTGCCGAGGGCCAAGCCTCCAGTCCTCCAACCGTGTGTCAGCCGTCTAGCGCGCTCTCGCTGCAAACCATCGCCCATTCTTCCCGTGCCTGCTGCGCGATCTGCGCCACACAGACTTGGCGGGGCTGCACGCCCTCCTACAAGCGGGCCGCGTCCACGGTCCCGTTCGATGACAGGTGGCGGTGGCGGCTGTCCTGCACGGTAGCAGGGGAGGGCAGCGGTCCATGCGCATGCCGCAGGACGTCGACGAGGTGCTTCCGCAGCGTCTGGCAGTCAAAGTCCTTTCGCGGCCCTGCGTGCGCTGCTCGGAGGTCATGCCTTGCCCCTCTCCCCGTTCAAGCCACGGCAATCCCAAATGTTGCACGAGGAGTCTTTCTTTTCATGGATAGTGTGGACGCTTGCACAAACGCCCTTGTGCAGCAACGCGGAGGAGTACCACCATGCCGCTACCGTTGTCGTAGTACGGATCAGTAATGGGAGCCGGGGTGGTGGGGCTGAAGGAGCCTGACTCGTGCACGTGTGGGGTGTTAGAGGCGCCCCTTGCAGAGGACAGGCTTGCACCGAAGGTTCCAGGATCCGTGTAATAAACGCCGCTTGGCCTCCTGTAGCCTGTTAGCATACCCCGACATGCAGCACAGACGATATCCGACAGTTAGCGCGGCCTCAGTGGAGAACCGCAAACAGACGAAAGAGAAAAAAGAAGGTGGATGTGTATTATGGTTACATTTTCGAGACTATTTTCAGTGAGCCCCGACAACGCTGATCATGCCCTCACGTGTCTACGGTACAGCACCAGCATATACGCGTCCTCGACACCAAGGTTTCGCAGGTTTACCCGAGGGAACATTGCATGCGCGTTCCCCCACATCTAGCAGATACGGGACTGTGGCACCAGTGTAAGCGACTCAGTAAGAACAGGGTGCACAAGAAATGTTTCTGGTTTGAATTTTTTTCTCATTCTCAGTCTTATGACATCCTCAACCGCACTCGATACCCTCCTCCAGAGCATGTACAGGACCCACAGCGTGGTGTAAAGCAGCGGTGAGCACGTATTGGAGTAGTTCACTGACGCAATCATTTCAGCGCAGCCTCTGTTTCCAGCCAAGCCCACCAACCCCACGCTTAGCGGTTCGGCTCACAGCTGCACCCATCAGGCAGGTCGTTACATTTTGCATCTCTCAGGGTGGCACAGACTCCGCCAGTCAGTAGGCTGAAAGGTAAAGGTGGGATACATTCGTGCCACTCAGAAACATAACCATTCCTGCCAATACTACGAACCTGTGCACTTTCGAGAATCACTCCGACGCCAAGCCACCCCGGACCTGTCTGCAGGTATCAGCACCTACACCTGAGTCTGGCCCCTCTCCTTCATCTTGGGTGACTGGTCCTCTCACTATCACAGGTGGCTTGGCATTTTCAGAGATGAGATGCGTGCTTCCCCACTAGAAAGAAAGAGTTTGGGTGCTGGTCTCCGTGGCACGGAGCACTGAAGTGCGTCGGCATCAAATGGAGAAACAAGCATACCTGGAAAAAATCCAGGAAAAGAGAACCGCCTCTGTGCACATACCTGTGCCCATCGTGACCGAGCACATTATCCACATGAGCAGACCTTTCGTGTCCGTTCTGCACGTATTTCATGGGCATCAGGGGAGAACAAATCAAAAGGCAAAGGCATGAAGCCCTCACAGAGAATAAGCACACACATATGCAAATTCAAAAAAAGGAGAGGGCACACCTGACTCAAGCGCCCGCGGAAAAGGAATAAAACGGGACTGATACCCATCCATGAGCCAACGCGTGTGAAGGAACGCCAAGAGAACCACCCACAAAGCCTGGGAAGCGAGAGCCTGAATGCGGTGTGGGGAAAAGCGCACGAGGAGACAGAAAGGTGAGCGGGGCGGATGAAACCCACGCACGCAAGAGAGCACGCACAGTGCGGGAATGACTTTTGCCCCTTCACCTTTTTTTTTTGGGGGGGGGGGGCACCGGGTCGCTTGCTGCAGCGCTTCTGTTCAGCTCCATACGTCCCCCAAAGAGAGACCATCACATGCATACACCCCCACTTGATCGTATCATTCATCACCCCTCGCTCCGCCACATCGCGCTATGTGCTGTAGAGAATGTTAGAATTAATAGGAATAGAGTAAGGAAAGGGTGTGTGGACCTCAGGCACGCACACATACACACAAAACCAAAGCGTAAGATACCCACAAGAGAGGGTGAGAAGCGCGAAGAGGAGAGGAGGGCGTCGTCGGCGACAGTAGCCTTTTCTGCCTTTCTCCTCTGCCCGCTTTTTCACATTCTTTGCTTGTCCTCCTCACGTTTGCTCACTCAGATTTTTGTGTGCGCGTGTGTGGGTTTCATGGCAAAAGCGCGGGAACCAAAGTGATGACAAATTCACAAAAGAAGGTGGAAGAACGAAACGAAGACAACGGAAAATATCCTGGCAGGTGGGTGGCGTCGCCGCGTAGGCGTATGGGGGTGAGGTGTTGAGATGCACAGCGAAGGCAGACGATGAGGGATGGAGACAATGAGAAGGACGAGAAACGTTTGTGTTGGTGTAGCTCCTGAGTATGCCATTCTCACTCCTACGCATATGGCAAGCACGAACACACACGACACACTTGAGCTACATTTGCCTTACCCTTGTCACCCTTCCCCCACCTGAAACCTCTATGAGAGCAACAGAAATACACAAACACGGAAAAAAGCCATGAGAAGTCAGAGGAAAATTTGCGCACGTCTGCGCATGCAGTAAAACGCACACCGCGCAAAACGGAAAGCTGAAGAGCGGAAAGAGATGATGGTGGAAAAAGGCAGCGAGAGCGGAAGAAAGGAAGAGATCCTATCAGCAGCACACTGGACTACACACACACACACACATACACCAACACGTCTCATGTCCATCGGTAGATCGCTTGCATTGCTCACCCACCCTCGCTCCACCATTTGGTTGAGTGTGCGTGACTGCATCCATCACTTTCACTACAAAAAAATTGCATATAGGTATCTTTGTATAAAACCGATATGTACACGAGCGCACACGACATACACCCTCACAATGTGCTGAAAAAAAAAAAAGAAAGCTCCCTACACATCCAGAGCTCGTGCGTGTGTGGGAAGAACAGGTACAGCGGCGGACTCTCGACGTAGTGCCTACGTGATAATCGAAAGGAGCCTCATAAGTAGCTGAACGGCTGGGTTAAAAAAGAACGTATATTTGTGTGTGTGCGTGTGTGTGTGTGTGTCTGTTGTGTGCGTCGAGGGAAAGAGGGGGTGCTTCTCTTATTGAACAGAATCGCAGGTGCATGACAGTGTCAAGCAGTTTCGTTTCTTTTGGGTTATTGGCGCACAACGGAGTAGTCCCTGTCTGCCCCTCTGTGCCTGCCTGGATAAGGGAGGCATACGAGCCCCTTAGAGAGAGGCGCCCGCTTCACGCATAATCACATACCTACATCAGCAGTAACCAAAGTGAGCAGCAGACGAGGCAGACGAGGAGACGCAAGGCCTTCCTCTCTTCGAGAGCACCGACAACATGAGCACCTTTGGAAAAATCACACGCACAGGCGAGCAAAGATAAGCAGCAGAGACACTTGCAAACACAATACACACATACATAGACAGACACAGGTGCTGAAGAATGGCGACAAAGAGAGGAGAGGAGGGGGGCTGAGCCAGCACCACTTCTTCCATGCGGAGCTACAGTGGTGGTAGTCCCTCCGGTGCACGCGTTCCGGACTGCAGTGGCGGTTCATCTTTCTGAGAGGCCAAACCATTGGACCGACTGGTGGGGAGGCCCCAGTTTGGTGACGATACGGATGGCAGCACTTGTGTGCATGGAGCTGAGCGAAACCGCTGCGCACCGCCGTCGGAGTCGCTGCGTGTATTACACTCGTCAACACGGTCCATCGATGTTTTTGATTTCTTTGAGCATACTGTCACGCGGCGCACCGTCGCAGATGGACTCACCACTGGAGGCTCCTCAAATGTCTCGAAGCGCTTCGGTTTCGGAGCTGCATTAACCCTGCCATCACCCACAGCATGCACTAGGCCGGTGGAAGGGGTGTGTGGCACACGAGCATTCACAGCAGAACCGGTTGACTTTTCCGCTGATGAATTGTGTGCCTGCAGAGCGGTGGGAATGCTAGGTGTCACGCAGACGGTGCGGAGAGGAGTTCTGGAGTGAAGTACTCCTATCTTCGCGTTTTCAGCGGAGGGCGGCGCATTTTTTTCTGTAGGTGATCCTCCCATGGAGAGTCCTCGCGGTCGCCCTTGGTGCCGGTCCATTGGCTGACCGTTTGTCGTCACATCACTTTGGGGACCTCCTTGCGTCTCGGTGGCACCAATAGATCCAGGAGGGGTGCTCGGGCGATACAGAGTCGCGTCGGTGAGGGGTACACCTGGTGCATTGCCAGCGGCGCTCATACCGGGCAATCCAGCCGGCACGCGCATTGTGTTTCTCTCCTTGCACATTCCTGCTGCGTCGTCGTTGAAGCCATCATCCCTGTTAACATCCTCACCCTTACCGACAATATTTCTTGAGTCCACACCCACATGGCCACACTCAGCACTGTGGCATGGTCTTCGATGCTTTCCGTGCTTCTTGCTCTTCTTCTTCTTGTCCTTGCTACGTTTCTTTGATGCTCCCTTGCGTGCAACGTGCTCGATGTTAGTGAGGGGCGCGTCGTCCTGCTCGCGGAAACGAAGAAGTTGCCACGCACTCACGAGCGTCTGCTGCGACGGTACAGAGGGTAGGCTGTTAGCTTGGCTGCAGCTCAGCGACCGGGCCACGAGGAAAGATTCACGCGGATGACTAAAAGAAGACACTCTACAGACGCCCAGGCTCCCATTGCTAGACGGTTGGCGACGCACCGGTTCCTCCACAAGACGCCCAGACAGGGTTCTGGAAACACCCGCAACTGCTGCGCGTGTGCCCTGCCTATCGGTTGCGCAACCTGCATTCACCACGTGCCTCGAGGATGTCGGTATCTGACGCAACGGTCTTTGGGCCTCTTTGCTTGTCGACCATATCGTGTTATGAGTGTTGTCATCAAGGAACCGACTATCAAGGCTAGCATCACGGTTGTCGAAGTCGCCTCGTAGCACCCGAACAGCGACATTGGGGGGCATTTCCTTACCGGAGAGGAAGACGTCGTCTGGGGGATTACCGGGACCGCATGGGCCTGTGAGAACAGACGAAGAGCTGCGCAGCAGATCATCGGTGGAATTACTTCTGTCGTCTCCTGGGCCATGGTAGCTTCCATCAGCAGACATCCTCAGCTGCTCATCACTTTGCTTCGCTCCGTCACATGCGCTTTTAGATTCTTCTGAGAGAATGCATTGCGAACCCGCATCGGAGTACCTCAGGAAGGACGGCAGGGTACCATTCTTCTTGCTGGCCAACGCCTGCGATGGCATCTTCTCCTTACTCTTCTCGTCATCCTCAGTCCAAAAGCCACAGCTGTCGCTCGTGACGGAGCCCTCGTTGTGCCTAGCAGCGTTCGAATGCGTGTAACCTTGCAGCATACTGCCCATGTGCATCATGCTTATTGTACAGTGCCCCTTTTCGTCACTGCAGAACGATGTCGGAAGTTCGCCATTGTTTCGGTCGTAGACACGGTCCATGTCGACCGACGCCCGCCCTTGTGCTTCATAAGTCTCTGAGGCCATGGAAGCGTCTATCTGCGAGAACCACCTCGAATTGCTCTTCGGCGGCGACTGTGACAGCCTCGTGAGGGACCGGTCGCATTCATTCCTGCTCATGCTCATCCGCTCCTCCGCAGGTGGTTTGGACGGCAAGTTGTTTAAGGTGCCGGAACCGGACAACGTCAAAGAAACGTTCAGCTTCGGGGGCAACGCCGCCCTGGAAATCGTGGCCGGGAGCAGACCACTCACAGAGAAGTGGTTGACGTGACTGCCCTGTTCTGAGGAAATGCTGTTGGGGCTAACGCCAAACGTGGCCTGGATGTTTCTCTCACTTCCTGCTCGTGAGAGGCTGTCGCGATCGCTGCACAACGCCTCGCTCTCCTCATCTCCCCGGTCTTGTTTACCCTCCTCACACTCCCCATACGGCTGTGTCGACATGTCGTCCAAGGTCGTGTATGAGTAAGTGTCTTTGGTGGTTTTCCAAGAAGAACAGGACCCGCCAGAGAAATCATCGCAATCGTGCATGAAGTAAACGGTGTGCTCCGTCTTCTCACCCGACCGAGCATCAGAGTCGCTGTCATCTTTTGTGAAGTCGGCAAAGATGTCCTGCATGCTGCATGTATTGTGCATATCTGCTTTCAAGATCTTTGATGCGTTCTGTGAGCTGCTCGCGCCACTGCTTTCCATCGTTGTGTTGATCTTGCTCTCTGTGGTTCTGCCTCTGCCAATGAGAGCGTGGACAGCGAGCGCGTTGGCGTACTACCTGTCTGCGTGCCCCTTGACTTTCCTCAACCACAACGAAGCCGTGTAGGACACTTGCGTGATGAAGGGCGCCTGCCACAGAGGCGATACACAAGGCTGAAGAGACCAGAGAACACCAAAGAGAACAACTCAAACGCAATCACAGCAAATGACCTGAACGCACACGAAAAGAAACAGGCGGGGTGGGTTGGCACAGATGTCTTCTGTGGGGCAGTGCCGTGTGTGTAGCTTTTGATGGTGATAGGGTAGGGAGGTGGGGGAGTGGACTGCCGGAGACGTCGCAACCTCTCTGATTCCCTCTGTAAGGGCAACGTGACAGCAAAACCCCTCGTGCAAGTGACAGATACACACGAGATGAAGATAAATAAATAATTGTATGTATATGTATGTATATATATACGTGTATATATGTATATATGTATGTATATGTATACGTGTATATATGTATATATATATATATGTATATGTATGTATATATATATATATATATGGAGGCTTGCACTTCTGTACGTATGCTTAAAACTATGTGAGCAAACGGGAGGCTAGAAGGTAGGAGGATATGCGCCTACGCTCACAAGAAGTGGGGAGCGGTGCGGCAAGAAGGAAAAAATGTATAATAAAAAAGAATGCGCGCGGCACCGAAGACACCGACAAGCACGTCGAATGAAGAACGTGAAAATATGAAGAGAACAGAAAGGAAGCGAAAAAAAAAAAAAAGAGAAAGCGCCGTGAGCGCTAGTGCATGGAAAAACAGCCGAACGGCAAAAGACGTAAAGCTCAATAGTGGAGAGGCACAAGTGATGTGTGCTGCCAAGGGGCAATACCCAAAAGTGCCGGAGGCGGCCGCCTCGAGCAGCACGGCGCTCCACACAGAGACGGTGAATGCAGTGGTTTGCGCGAGGTACGTCTTTCCACTGTATGTGCAGCGAGGAATCCCTCGCGGGGCGTAGATGCGTGCTTTGTAGGAGCGCCCCCTAGATGGGCATGTGAGGTCTCACTACCAGCCGCACGCTTGCGTGGCTACACAGCAGGAATCGAAACACACCGGCTGCCAAGTTTTGTCAGCGATGGAGGTGTACGGGCACACGACGTTCTGCCTGTGTGAACGTCCTCGTTTCGGAGAAGCTGGAGAAAGCGGAAACGATGAAGATTTACACGAGTTAGAATTCGCACAGAGCCGTCCAGCGAGGTCGAACAGGGTAGAAGACAAAAGAGAACTGGCCAAGGGAAGAGCACTACCGAGGAAGAAAGAGACGTGGGTCTGTGTGTGTGTGTGTGTGTGTGTGGTATTACCTTCCTCTTAAGTCTGACGTGTGCAACGACATAAAGTGTACGCGACACAACCGGCTTAATAGGAAGTGGTAACTGCAGGAAGAGAAGTGTGATGGCCGCTTTGTACACATGGGCTGTTGCAAGGTATTCAACCGTTGCGTTTTATTTTTATTTTTTTGAGACTTCTATGCGTGCGCGTGTGCACAAACTTGCATTTCGGTTGCTGTGCGACCGGCACAAGCGGACGAGTGGGCGCACGGGTCTAAAGATGCGTGAATAAAAGACAAGCGCAAGTAGGGCAGCGGAGCACGAGGGATGAGGGGTAGCACAAAGTACGGATCGGCAGAGCGGCTGACTCAGCGCGGGGAAGCGCATAGGGTTCGTGTGCGTAGTGAGACGCGTTATTGCTAGCATAGCTGCATGAGGGGAAGTCAGCCAACAGTGAGTTCTCCCCCTCTCCAAGTTAGCCCCTGCGCACGCTCACTCCCATACTTGCGAATGGTAGTGAGCACGGCGACAGTCAAGGATGCATCGATCCTTTCGTCTCACGCTTGTGCACCCGAGAACTGCTGCTGCCAACAAGCGGTACCGCACTCCTTCAAGGCCTTCTCGACCACACGGCGTGCCTCCTCCACTGGGCACGACGACCAACGAGAACAGAAGATCTGTGTCAACAGATGAGCTGGAGAATACGCGACTCTTCATTTGCATGCGCACGAAGATACCCGTGTGTGTGCGTGTCTGTATGCACACATGTATGTGCCGCATATTTCTTTGTGTTTTGTATGAATTCAGAAGTAAAGGCAACCACACACAAAAACAGCACGGGTTCAAGTTCCTCAGAACCAGGAGGGTGGCGGGCAAAAAAAAAGGGGTTCACCACCGAAGAGCTGCACAGGAAAAGACAGGGCGCAATTACCCCACGAGCAAGCAAGAAACAGCGCTCGCATCAGGACACATAAACGCACACAGAGCCGCACAAATAATGTGATACAGGGGGAGAGAGGTGAAAAAAAAAAAAAACTAAGCCACATATGGATGAGGAGAGCACTCGCACCTTCACATGACCAAGTACCTTGTCTGCGTATTATCCTTTTTATTTTATGCAGCTTTGCTTTTTCCCCCATGACAAGAGACGCCTCAGCATGGTCTCTCAAGATCCAGCAGCTTCACTATGTGGATCTGTGTGGGGAGTGGAAGCGGAGCAGCACCTCCATCCCCGCCAAAAGGCCGAACCATCTTTGATAGTGACGGGGTCAAGCTCCCTATGACGTAGCTAAGCCAGTGCAGTAGGTCGCTGCTGCTGCCCGCGTTTCGGTCCTGCATGGAGTGGCGTCGGAGAGATCCCGTGCCAGTGGACACGTGTGTGCCATCTATGCGATTAGGCAGAGTCACGGTGTCACTCCAACGCGTCTCACCCGACCCTCACAAGGCTCAGCTAGGGGTGATGGCCCCAGTGCCACCCCGAGGGAGATCCACCGCGTGGCGGCGGGCATGAAGAAAGCAGCTGTGAGACCACCTGCAAAGGTGGTGGTGGGTCGTGGTTGAGGCAGAGGTCATGCTCACATCACCGATTGGGTATTGGTGTAACGCGAGTGTTTCCCGCTGCTTTCTCACGACACTACGCGTCCTGCGGCAAGCCGGGGTGTGCAGGATAGTGCAACTGAGGTCATACGACACGGAAGAGAACGAACACACGTTGCAGGAGGAAAAGAAGCAGCCCTTCCCGTTCCTCTCGAAGTCCAGAAGGTCACTGACTGGTGCGCACATGAGATGCTAATCACGGTAAAAGTAAGAAAACGCCAGCAACACGCACATACGTACACACATACATAGGGAGAAAAGATGAGCAGTAAACCAGCACAGGCCAAACGAACGAAATCGCCTCCATCTCGTGTCCCCATGATAAAGGAAACCTACAAGAAGAGACGGACAAGGAGAAAAAAGCACAGTCAGAAGTAAAGAGAGAGAGGGAAGGAAACGCACGCAGCAAAGATACATGTGCTCACGCCCTCTCACGTGGCGAGGATAGCAGCCCAGCACACGCACACACGAAGAGAGCTCGTCGAAAACAACGGCGCAGGTATGGAGGACAGGCACAGATGAACAATGCAGTAAAAAAAGGCTGTGATTGGCACTCAGAGTCACGAACCAGCCTTTAGCCTTGAAAAGAGTGTTCGTTACCCCAAGTGCTTGTGTTGTATTGCGGCTTTTTCATACTTCTCATAGGCGTCGTGACCGGCATTCGCTTCCTCGTTGTGCTCCTGTTTTTCACTACAGTCGATTGCATGGCCACATTGGCTATCAAAACATATACGCACATATCGATGTACACACACGCACTAAACACACATCACACACACACACACGCATGCACATCAACGGAGACAAAACACGACAGATAAGATATATAGAGTAAAAAAGTATTGAAAGAAGAATATGCTATACAAACATCACGGCCACACTATACCCGCTCACACGTTAGTGGACATGCAGACAGGGAGAGCGACGAACGTGTTACAAGAGCGGCGTACGCATCACAGACGCGCATATACATTGAAGCGGTGGGAGAGAACAGACGCCGGAGCCACCTATAACCACAGAAAATGCAGGAACAATGAATTGTGGACTCGCGTCAAAAACGAAAATTTTTCAAGGAGTCCTCTGTGTTACCGCTATGTCTCGCCGCACTCAGGGGCGTGGGTGCTTGTACATGCTCCTCTGTGCGACGGGATGTGTGTGGAATCTGATGTATATGGGTTGAGTGCTGGGTTTCTCTTGGATAGCTCTAGAAGAAGGTTGACCGACAATGTAGGGAAAGCGCAGAGGACGGTGAGTCGTACACAATCAAAAAAAAAAATAATAATAATAAAGATGCAAAGAAAACAGGCAAAGGGACACGAATGCAGTCGCCGAGTGACAAAAGAAAGTGGGGGGAGCCTCGAGCTGGAAAAGATCTCTTGACAGACTCCTTGAAGAGAGGAAAACGTCAAGATCACACATGGCATGGAAGAGTCCGAGGAGGGGAGGGGGGGAGGCGGTGTCGGGAAGGTGGGAGGAGAAACAAAGCAAGCAAACAAGATATATGCACACAGACAACAACGATGGGCTCGCAGCACAATTCAAGCAACAGATTCGTTTTTTCTCTCCTTTTCCCCACTGCCACGTCATCGAACGCAGCATCACATCGACCGCTCAAAACGTCGTTCCCCACGGCAAGCGAAAAAGCATAAACACACAAAAAGGCACGCGAAAGTCACCACCATTGGTAGCATGCTCACCACGCAGGCACATGCAGGAGCTCAGCAAGTGAGGCAAAAAAAAAAAAAAAAAATAGCACCCACAGAAAAAAAATCAAGATAATGACGCCCAACAAGACGGCAAGTGTAAGATACGCAGAGAACGTATAGGCACACGCAGAAAGCATGTACAGTGGACAAGAAAAGGAAGCGAAACGGATAAGACACGAACAATTATGTGTTTGCGGACCCCTCCTAAAAAAGGTATGTGTGTGCCCACACGTGGGTAAACAAGTGCTCAAGGAGAGAGACGCAGGTGCGCCACGAGAAAAAAAAAATAATAATCATGGTGCGCGTATGAGTGCGCATACGGAGAAGCGCATCCCACTAATAAAATAAAAATAAAAACAAGAAATCGATGGAGCCACAAGTAAAGGTTCACCGAAGAAATCATCGCCACGCACACAAGACAAAAGATTTGAAGGAGTAGAGATGATGATTGCCCGGTGCCAGGCCGCAATCCAGAAAGGTAAAAAAAAGAAGAGCAAGAGAGACTAGACACATGAGTGAGAAAAGAGGCGCTCCCCCGCCCGTATACATCTGCGCATGCGCATACATGCAGCACACGCAAAGAGAATGAGAGGTACATCGCGTCACTCAACACACACACACGCAAGAAAATAACAAGGGAAAGCAAAGGCGGAAAAAAAAAAACGATGAGTGAAAGCGTGGCGGTGGCAGTCATATGGCGAAGACACATGACATCGATACACTAATACCACCTGCGCAGCAAGCTGAGAGGAGCCCTGTCGCACTCTCTGAGACGACGGCATCCTGAGAAGCGCGGTAAGCATCGTAGTCTGAACCACTCCGAAAGACACAGGCTGGCACACGACAACATGGACAGCGCGCAGAAAAGGGGCATAAAACCCATAGGAACCAAGAATAGGAACACGTGACGACATCCACACAGACACACACACACACACCGACAGCACCGCACGTAAAAGCTCGAGGCAATGGTGAGGACACAGAGAGTGGAGGAAGAGGCACAACACGCAGACGCAAGAAAAAAAAAAACGCCACGGCGCACTCCTTCACAGATGCATCCGTACACATACGCACATCCGCGTACACATATACCCAGGCATATAGATAGGTGCATACACATACAATTGTATAGGGAAAAAAAAGCCTCACGCAGCAACGAGGAATGATCGACTCAACAGCACACACATATATGTAGAGAGAGAAATTCAGGTACCCTTCAGCCGGGGTTCCGCCGCGCACACGATCAAGAAGAGAAAACAAATATGCTTTTTGAAGTGAACCGCGGCAGTAGAGGAGTGTGACGCATTCTCACGTGTGCCGGTGGCGCACTGTCAACTAGAGCCCCTCGCCACTCTTGATGTTCCACTCCTCTAGCAGCCGATAGGCGTCCTGCAGGAGGCGCTCCTGTTCACGGAGATACCGCTCTATCTTGCGGCGCTGGCCATCATCCTCTTCCCTTTCTAGCCGTGTCTGCGCGTTTGTGTGGGACAGCTCAACGTACTTGATGAAGCGCTTCACGGAACCGCTGCGCAAGTCGTAGTTCGTCAGCGCCGACATTCTCTGCAGAAGCCCTAGCAAACGCTCAATCCTCTCCTGCAGCGACTCGTCTGTCTCACCCGCTTTGCAGACGGTGTCGTCGTCAGCGATATTCAGCATGAAGCAGGTGCAGCTTGGACCACCGAGAACCAGGTGGAACACGGTTGCGTACTCGTTGCGTGTGTGTGAGATCGCTGACTCATAGGGAAAGGTGTCGTCACTCGATGTGGCCACCACAAGCGACGACAGATAGATGTCCGGCTTGCCGTCCGTCTCCCGTGTCTGCATGATGAGCACAAACGCAGCCAAAACCCCCTCCGTGAGACTCTGTAATGTCGAATCTTCAGAGGCGCGGGAGAGCGTGGTAGTGAGCATGTCCTCGAACGCGTTGGGGTCCGTTACGCCGTCGTAGGTGAGATTTGTGAGGCGCGGACCGTAGATTGGCGATGGGTTCACGCCGATCTTCGTGAAAGGCGCCTCCACCTCAGCGTTCGTATGCAGGTCTTTCACCTTGTCCATGTAGAGGTATCCCATCGCGCACGTCAGCTGAAAGTCGGAGCGCAACTCGCCAGCCTCGTTACTGTTCTCGCTCAACAGCGTTCGGACAATGCGGTTGAGGATAGACCAGACGGGTGAGTCGAACCGACCGGCAGTGTTCGGAGCGTCCACAGCAAGCACTGCAGCATTATAGCCACCGCACACGGCCTCGGAGACGTCGTGGACAACACTGGAGTGGTAGTTGAAGTTGCCCTCGGGACGCGTCTTCACTTCGGTCACCACGGTAGTCTGTCCATTGTAACTGATGGACTTGTCTGTCGTCGTCAATGCGTGATTGCTGTGGTTCAGCTCCTCCACAAGCACCAGTGTCTTGACCATATTGGGGGGGCGAGAGGTGTTCTTCTTACCCGCCGTGGATCCAGATTTATCCTCCTTCGGCAAAGAGCGGCGTGAGTCCGTGCCGGGCGGCTGCGACGACGATTTCCCGTTCAGCGGCGCAGGCGCACCGCTGCCGGTCGGATGTACACTCATCCCTCTTTCTGCAGAGGACGTCTGCTTCTGCTGCGACAAGGGGGTCGGTGAGCGCTTCGATCGAGAGGCAGGTTCTCCACGCACCCCAGCCGGGTTCGATGTGCCTCGCCCTTCGTTCAAGGGCTCCGCTCGCCGATTGGCTTGAGCCGCGCACGGGGCCTGTGTATCGTCGGAGAGCGTCGACTTCCTCAACGGGTCGGCAGCTAACGTGTCCTCTACCTCCCCAGCCATCACATCCGGAGGCTGCTCCGGGATCAGGGCGCGCAGGCGGGAAGAAGGCCGACTGCTAGGACGTCGGCTTCGTTGACGTGAAGTACTGCGGGTTGTCTTATCCTCTGCACTGGTGTTCTCCGCTTCGAGCTGACGCTGTCGCTCGGCTATCACGGCGGAGGCACGCGTGGCCTCTTTTTCGTCCTCGAGCTGCTTCATCGTCTCAAAGCGGCGCTTCTCTTCCTCTCGCTGGCGCGAGCGCGCGGCAACAGCGGCGTCCCGCTCGCGCTTGCGCTCCTCATCCATCTTTGTCAACATCTCTTTTCGCTGTTGCGCTTCATCATCTTTTTTCTGTCGCCGCTTCCGTGCCTCCTCTTCACGCTGCTTCTGTGCATCGATAATTTGCTGCTGTCGCTGCCGCTCATCGCGCGCGACACGGGCGGCGTCCTCACGCTCGCGGCGCATCTCTGCACGCGCAACCACCTCCTCCGGGTCGTGGAGGCCACCTTTAACCATCTCATCATTCACTTCCTCCGCCTCTGGGAACTCCACAACGCTCATCGAAGTGAGACGACTGACAGGGCGTGTTGCCTGGCGGCTGCGTGGGCGAGGGTGGCGACCCTCGCCGTTGGCGGTGGTGCTCTTCGTTGTGTTGGTCGCCGAGCAACCATCCACGGCATGGGCCGCCTCTCCCGTCTGGTTCGACGGTTCAGTTGGGTTCGACGTCTGCGCTGTCTGTGCCTCCGGCTTCGCCGTCTGGGCGGCCGGCTGCGGCTTCGGTCGCACATCGTCGGCCAGGAGCGGAATGTCATCAATCGGGTCAGCAGTAAGGTGCTTTGTTTCCTGCGCATTCATGACCCTCGCCACCTTCCCCGCACCTCCTTTCACCGTCTGAGGGGCTCCGTTACCGTTAACATTGTCGTCACCCGCTGTCGGCTTCGCCTCAGTTGTCTCCACGGTGCTAGCCTTTGCTTCCTTGTTAGGTACACTCACGGATTCCACTGCGCTCTCGTTAGTCTTGGCCCTTGCATCCGTTGAAGTTTGCTTAGGTGTGTTGTGCGCCTTCTCTTTTTCCTCCTCAGCGTTTCTAGACTTCACCGTGTTCGGTGCCGCTTTGTCAGACTGCGCGGACACTTTTGTGTTGGCCGTGCCAACCGGGGGAGGATTGCAAGACCCATTGCCATTCTCGCCCAAGGCCTCCTTCGTCTCTGCTTTCTTCCCCGGTGCCGACACCTTCTCGCTTGCGCCGCCGTTTTTGTTTCCATCTGGGCCTATGCCAGCAGCGCCCACGCCACTATCCATCACGAATGACACACCGGACTTCCCACTGAGGTTCATGAGGGAGCCACCACCAACGCTGTTCGCTCCGTACAGGGAGCCGCCAGCGTCTTTCGATCCGCCGAAGTAGTAGCTTCCCCAGTTGGAGTCAAACCGACGTGAGAAATCCCGCGCAGAAACGAGGTGATCGAGGTCTCGCCGACTGGAGAACAGCTTCGTGACAATGATCCCCTCATTAATGCCACACATCATCGTGCCGTTTGCATCGATTTTTCCGTACATGCTGCCGCTGCCGTACAGACTGTTATATCCAGCGCCCTGCAATTGGTCACCAAAGCCGGTGGCGCCGTTGTAACCGCCAGCGCCGTAGCCGCTGCCGTAGGCACCATTGGAAAAACTGCCGTTTACAGAACCGGCACCCAACCCAGCACCCGCGCCCGGTCCGTTCAGCTTTCTTGCACCATCCCCACTGTATGCCGCGCCCTGCTGCTGTGGATACATGTGGTATCCAAGTGTGTTATTGTTGAGCTGTGAGTTTGTAGCGATGCTCTCCGGATCACCTACGAGCAGAGAAAAGAGCGAGCACGCACAGAGAAAGCCAATACGGAGGACCACGGCAAGCAAGGAGAGGAAGAGCACGACTATGAAGCGACTGACGCACCGCCGATGTGTACCAGTGCGTAAATGGAGAGGCGATAAAAGTCTGAGTTGGTGAGTGGGGCTTGTACGTCGCAGGTGATGCAATAGACGAGCTCGTTGAATTTGTCCGTTCGGAAAACCAGGAGAGAAGGTGAGAGAATACAATAATCACACATACAACAAAAAAAAAGCTGATGAATCACTCATGAGTCAGGGGTGAGGCGACAGCGAGCAAGTCGGCAGCACAGGGATGCGGGTAGGGGTGGAAACAGCGCCATAAACGACACGTAAAGAAAAAAATAAGAGCACAAAAAAAGGAGGTGGCAAAGGAGAGAAGAGTGGGAGCCGTCACCGCAGAATCGACCACTGATTCCATTCATGAGCACCACAGACCCTCTCAGGGGCCCGGGGCAACAAGCGAGCGCGGTCTACTCTAACCGTGTTATTCCCTCTTCTGTTGTACATCCGAGACGTGAATGTGAGTACGGAGGCGGCGTAGCACACGCATGACATTCTTCATGAATGGTGACCATGCCAAGAAAAACTGGACTCTGTCACCACTCGCCCTGGTCGCTTCAACCGTCCTTTCATTTTCCCATCGGCATGGCCGACGAGTCACCCATCCGTTGCTGATCATTAACATTTCTTCTGCTGCTGCAAGGAGAGGCACGTGCGCCAACGAACAGAGGAAACGACAAGCAGAAAACTGCATGCGCTCGGCATAGCACGATGCATCGAGAGAGAGAGAGAGAGAGGTAGATGGATTCTTGGTACACACATAAAAGGTCGGTGGTGGCCGCGTGCATGCGCTCATACGTGTCCATGGATCTTTCGGGCTCGCCCAGGGACCTCACACATCAGAAGCCTGCACCCACTGCCCCTGTCGACGTCCAGCAGACCCAGGGCGGGGAGAGGTACACAGAGCAAGCTGTCAACACGGTGTAGGGAGTGAAGGACGCCGAGCGAAAAAGCAACAACACTTTTCGCGTACGTCTGAATACGCATAAAATGACACACAAGCCCTGGAGGCAGAGACGCTCACACAAGCACAGCATCAGCAGAGATGCCTTCAGCATATGCCCAGCTG
The DNA here is from genome assembly GCA_033953505.1 of Leishmania tarentolae. Taxonomy (NCBI): domain Eukaryota; phylum Euglenozoa; class Kinetoplastea; order Trypanosomatida; family Trypanosomatidae; genus Leishmania; species Leishmania tarentolae. The sequence continues at coordinate 1,317,093 of CP119857.1, read as the reverse complement.
AGAATCCCCTGCAGAGAGAAACTACGCGGCGCCTCCTCTCCCCCCTTCCACTCTCACACCTGCATGTGCACGATTCATACGTAGTTTACACAACTTCTCTTTGTCCAGAAGTCCTTCAGCTGGGCAAGACCGCTTCAAATCCGACAGGTGACAGACAGAAGAGGGCAGCGCCACACATACACACACGGCACGGGAGACACCTAACGAATAACAGGCCCGCTGTCAAACAGTCGCGCGCTGTCCATTTGCGCCTCCGTCTCCTTCGCTCTCGTGTCTCCGCTCTGTCGGCTGCATTCCCAGGCGCCTTTTTCTTTTGCCTCGCTTGTCCCGTGTTGGGGCCACCACAGCCACACGCAAAAATCGCCAAGCACAGTCACAATAGACGAGACCTGCAAAGAGATCCTTTGAAGGAAAGTGCGACATTGCCCATCCACGGCCATCACACCCCACACAAGCACACAGCCAACAAGGATGACCTCAAGCGGACAGAGAGCACGAGCGCCCACAGAGAAGAGCGCCAAAGCCAGTCAAGGGTACAGAAAACATACTCAATCACAGCACTAGCAGATAGTAGCAAACACCAATACGGACACAGTAGAGCAACATGTGAACGCGAACGTGGTCCACCATACAGGAGGAGCACCAAGACATCCTTTCGCTCCTTGGCATGTGTGCCCCAGTACGAACCTGTCAGCACGCATAAGCCTGCAGACATGGTTCGCGCCTGGCACCCTTGCAGTGGGGTCGCATCATCAGTGCCGAGGGCTAAGCCTCCAGTCCTCCAACCGTGTGTCAGCCGTCTAGCGCGCTCTCGCTGCAAACCATCGCCCATTCTTCCCATGCCTGCTGCGCGATCCGCGCCACACAGACTTGGCGGGGCTGCACGCCCTCCTACAAGCGGGCCGCGTCCACGGTCCCGTTCGATGACAGGTGGCGGTGGCGGCTGTCCTGCACGGTAGCAGGGGAGGGCAGCGGTCCATGCGCATGCCGCAGGGCCTCGACGAGGCGCTTCCCCAGCGTCCCGGGGGTCCGAGTCCTTCCGAGGGCCTGCACACGCCGCCTGGACGCCATGCTGTTACCAACGGAAACCTGCCCGCTACAAAAATCCGCGGAGGGGACAGTAGGCCGTGTGAGAGGTCAGGGATAGTCGTTTCCGGCGGTCTTTGATGTCAGCATCCTAGTTTGTGTGTAGGATTGTTGCTGCAAAGGAGAGCAAGAGTTAGCGTTGCCCATCGCCTAGTGGCGTGTCGAAGGGTGTTGTCTTGGCAACTGAGAACAATGACCGAGCCCGTAATCGGCGCAGAGAGCGTGGTCGCCTTTGACATGACTGATCGTACAACTTTGGGAGCTCAGCCGCAGTGCTCGAACCCGATGTCGCAATATCCTAGGTGAACTGGGAGGCACATGCTGCTGATCATTAGCAGTGACACATACGTGCAGAAATATCTGGCTTCACCACCTCACGTCGAAGGACCCTCTCGAAGCGCTGTGAAAGCAGAGAGGGATTCTGCAGCAACAAGCACACATGCCTACCTGTGTCTCTGAGTTGATTGAGTTTCCTTCGTAGCAAATAAAGATCCAGCCCCATCCCTCCAAACACGGTGTTTTAGAGTGAGGACGGAGGCAGCGGCAGCCTCGCGTATATGTGGTTATGGGTATATGAGAAAGTATCGCGGCGTTTCCGAGTTTGATTTGTCCTTTTGCCGAGGCATGCGCCGACTGCGAGAAAGGGAGCGCCTCAGGGCTGGAGAGTCAGCTGATGCATGCCGCCTGCGAGGAAGTGGTTCACTGAGGTGCACGCCACTGTCACGCATGAGGGAGGTGTCGGTGGGCGCGCATTTCCAAGACGAATACAGGAAGTAAAATAAACAATAAACTCATGAATCTGTACATGGTAAATGGGACCACGAGAGAAAGACAAAGGAAGAGGATGAAGGAACAAAAGGGAGGGGGCGAGAACAGGCTCCATGACACGCTTGCACGGTATCGCCCTCACCACAAACACCAATACGGACACCGTCACATCGGAGCGCCACCAAACGCGCAGGCGGTCAGAGAGAGAAAGACAAAAAAAAAAGAAAATCGATGACACGAAGACGGAGAGAAAATTCAAGCGAGGCCGGCTCACGTAAGAGCGCATGGCAAAAGAAGTACTTCGAAGAAAAAGAGGCTCATAAACGTGTCGCCGCGCGCGTCCTTCTCGACACGGAGCCTCCGCAGCACTACACCTGTACCTTCGCACCTATCCCCATCCTCTCCCTCACCTCTAAAGCGCTGCCCATCATCCCCTTCGCCAACGGTTCGCGAGGAGAAACCCGTCGCAGCGGGCAGGCGAAAGGAAGAACGCGAGAGGCGGCGATGCAGGAAGGCAAGCGCTGCTGTTAAAGAAAAGCAGAGAAGAGAACTGTGCACAAACGTTAAGAATAAAAACATTCAGACACTCTTGCCAATGAAAGCACAGCATACAATGTGAAGGTAATCAGATGCAATGCTGTGCTTAGCACTGCCGTCTGTGCGCGGTGTGTGTGTGTGTGTGTCTGAAAATGGCGTGATCCACTGCCTCAAGAAACAGACAAAAAACAACGAAAAAGAGTCCATTGTGCACACGCTTCAGATAAAAGTAAGTGCAGCTTACAAGCAACGCAAATTAGAGCGCAAAGTCGTTCTCACAGTCGTCAGAATTACGAACCCCATCACAGCACTTCGGACACCACCAGACAACGCTCCTGTAGAAACAGCAACGTCAACGTCTGCACATTGAGAACGAGGGACATCCAAAGAAGCGCCCACGCGTATGTGCCCACGACCGTTCACACAAAGACACACAAAGGGGTCCACGAACGTGGGTACGGTGGTAGTGCAACTATCCATCTTTCATCACACAAAAACAACACGAGCGCCATCGCAATGGACACGCCGTCCCTGCCGCCTCGTTGGCCCTTTTTTTGGGGGGGAGGGGTTGCATTCCAAGTCTGGAAAAAAACAGTTATCGCTCCAGTTGGACCACCTACACGCACGGTGGAATACGTGGGCAGCCACTACTGCAAGAAGTACCCCCATGACTCTCTGCCTGAAGCACGCACGCACCCACCGTGTGTGTGGGGGTGCGTGGCATCACGCCTTCTTCTCATCTACTGCGCGATTCACCGGACCGAAGCCGCCTCAGAGAAGGGAGCCACGCACACGCTGAAACGATCTCAGACGGTGCAAGCGCGATAAAAGAATAACTCCCAGAAAATGAGAAAGCCACCGGTGCCCAGAAAAACGGCCAGGCACAGACACACACATACACACACACAGCACCCCGCAGTGTTGCTGACGCATCGCTAAATCGGTTTTTATCTCACAAGTAGTGAATTCTCGATCTTACATGTGCGTAAGTGCGCATCCCCTCACCCACCTGCCTTTGTGAGTGTGCGATTTTGTGTGAAAAGCGCAGTCGGAGTAGGCGATGCCGGATACACTGAACTGACTTGCTTCAATGGAGATCAGGACTTTGCGGCGCGGGTCCAGCGCCTCTGCATGCTTACAGATGTCAGCCCTCAAGGGGCGCTACTGAGCGCCAGATGGGGCGTATGTACTGTTCAATCGCTTCTGCACAGCGGCCACCATGTACTCGGGGGCTCGCATAAAGCGCTGCACAGACCCGTAAAGAGGGCAGCGGCGTACCGTCGTCCACGTCGGTGACTGCGTGACAAGTGTCACGGCAAACTTGACCCCATTGGGTCCACGCTGGCGACAACCACCGTGTGCGCCGGTCCGCCGAAGACAATGCCAAAGAGAGAGGTGAGCATCACGCTATCGGTGCGCTGCAGTGCGGCTGGCCACAGGTCGTGGTTTATTGCGGAGCGCTGATGCAGGCAAGGAAGCTCGTACATATGTCCGTAGACGGGGAAGGCACGCTGTGCGCCAGAAACGTCCCTAAACAAACCTGCGTTATCGTCGTCCTCCGACGTGAGGACGTCGCTCTCCGTCTCTCGCTTGAACACCAATACAAAAGACTCTGCAATCTGACGCTGCAGCGACACCGCACCAGCCTTGTCGGTGCGTGCGCGCACATGCTATCATTTGAGCGAAAGAGGCTTGTTCGCTAGCCATCACCTCGTCCTTTGAGTCAGTTGCGCCTACGTCAGCCAGGAGATCCAGAGCGATGGTGGCGTTGGCCTGTGCACCCCGCCAGCGCTGGTGTGAAGTCTGACTCGCCGCGCAGTGTGTGGTACTGAGCACCGGCAAAGGGGGTGGCCAGAAAGAACGCAGTTGTGCATCTTGAGCTCGGCAACCGTTGGCTGGGTCTCAAGAAGGTTCACCACCTCATACCCCCGCGCTGTGCAGCGGTGGGGTTCGTAGTTTTCCACTCTGCTGCCATCTCTGCCGATACCCCATGCACATGTGCAAAGGAGAACGCTGCCTCGAAGAAGTTTCGACTTCCAGCCTGCTTGCCGTGCGTAAACAGCGTCTTCACGGCACCTAGCACACTCCTACGCGGGTGCTGCCTAGCAAGCCACGCAGCACTGTCGAAGGCGGAAACGAGATTACAGCTCCCCTGCGCATCGAGGCTCAGAAAGGACGCACTGTAGCCGGAAAGGGGCACTCCGCCAACCTTCTGGAGACGTTTTCACTCTACAAATATCGCGTCTCGCCGATGCCTGACGACCTCATCCGTGCTATACGTAGTCCTTGTCCGCTTCTCCGAACCCATGGTCCGCAGCGCGCTGCAAGCAAGAGGCGTCAAGAACGTTGAGGAGACGAGCTGTTCCTCGCCCTTTTCGTCCGCCTTCTTAGCGCAGCACAGCTGAATCTCACACTAGTCAAGGGAGACATGGGGGTGCGACGGCATGTGCGTCGCACCCGTGGGTGTAGATGGTGCATCTGCAGCAGTGACAATGCTGGCGCTCCCAGAAGGGCCGCTACCCTTCGCCATCACGTCTGCCGCTTCCCTACTCAATGACGCCATTCCGACATTCCCCCTGCCCGTGTGTGGCCTGGAAGAGCCGTGCGAGCCGGCGACAGACATGGACAGCCGATGATTTTTTGTGGCTATTGAGAGAAGGCTGATACGCCACTTCGCAGAGGCGTCAGCTAGGAGTTGGTAGGAGGCGCCTGCTTTCGAGTCACCGCAGGCACCGATGCTACCGCTGTGAGATTCTCCGAGGCCGTACCGTTGCTACAGTTACCCGACTTCGGTGACACTCTCGCCACGGGCGGAGCCTTATCCGTAGTTGACTGTTGTGAAAAGGTGCGAGGCGGCCGGCGATGTAGTTCTTCACGCAGCCGCTGATCTCGCTCAGCTTGTTTGGCAGCCTCGCGGGCCTGCATCTCCTGCTGCAATCGAAGGCGCTCCTTCTCTCGCGCATCAAATCGCTGCTTTATGTCGACCTCTTCCTGGCGCGCCTGATTACCCTTTGACTCGGGCTGCGTCACCTTCTTGAAGCTTGAGACACGATTCAGAATGCTCTGCGAGCGGGGCAAGGGAGTGACATTAGCTGCTGTTGACGCTGCTTGTGGATCAGCTTCTGCTGGCAGCACCGCTGTGGGAGCTGCGCTAGTCGCGGTGACTTTTCCTGCAACGAATGACGTGCGTCTCTGCATTGGCGGCGGTTGCGACGCCGCTTGTGGCCAATCAAGTAGAGCCTGCTGCGGCGAAACGTACGCGGTCTGTGGGACAGGAGGCATCATGTTGCCATTCACCATATTGTGCTGTGGGGCCCCCACTCCGTAGTTCATGCCTGGGGGCTCACAGGGCTGCCACTGCTGCTGCTGCTGCGGCGGCGGCGGTGGCATGTTGGGTATGAAAGGATAGCCTTGCATGGGATGGAGATATAGAGGTGGCGGTGCCATCATACCTTGAAGGGTCATCACGTAGGGGAGTAGTGGCAGATTAGGAGCATGACCGGCCTGCAGCGGAGGAAACACATTGCCATCGGAAGGCAGCGGGTACGGCTGCCTCTGAGCGTTTTGTGTGCGCCTGATCAAATTCCTGTCAGATCCCTGGAACTCCTGAACTGCACCGCCTGCTCCACCCAGCAGCTGTCTACTTCCGGGCGCAGCCGAGGGCTTCCGTGACAACGTGCTGGGCACGACCGAGCCATTGTAAGGGCCTCCACTGCCCTCACTGCCACACGCTTGGACGTTGTGGGGATTCGTCGGGTATGCTGCAGAGAAAGCCCCCATGCCCTGCGGACACTGTTGCTGCTGCTGCTGCTGCTGTGGTGGGTAAGGGTAGGGTACCTGCGGCGGGGGACGCTGGTACTGCTGCAATGGCGGAACGACATTCAAGCCACTGTTAGGAGCCTGGCCGGCCACCGGCACGGCGAAAGAGCCTCTGCGGGAGAGGTGGCCACCACCACCACCACCACCATTGCGTTGTGCTTGGATGTTGCTACTCGTGTTATTGTTGGGAGCTCTGTTGCGCGTGCTCACGGATCCTCTTCGCCTGTGCTCGCCCTCGCGTGGTCGCATCCCCTCCGCTTCCACGTGACCTATGGATTTGTGAGAGCCGATTTTGCAGAGACGACCTTCTAAAAAATACCAAGCAAAACTTCCGAGACACGTCCGGATCAATTCAGTTGAGGATGATGGTAAAAGAGAAAGACTCGAGGGGAGCCGGCAACCCTGTGCTCCCCCGCTCACCAGTATAGGGGTAGTGGCGTCCGCACGAGAGCTCCTGCAAAGGGGGCCAGTATCCACCCTCCTGCAGGCAGCGCTATGAGCCGGCCGACAGCGAGAGCAAATAAATAAAAAAATGGTACACGTGGAGCAGAATATATACTTCGAATAATATGCGACTTACGACAAGCAAAAACCATGACGCGAGTGCAAGGTCGCAGGAGGGAAGAAGCAAATCACGAGAGCTGTGCCGGCGAGGCGCGGTGGAAGATGGCTCTGGTCTCCTATCCCTTCTGAGGGAAGGAAGAGTATGGGTTCCATGGCAGCCGTATGTACAGGCGTGCGCATGAGTTGAGTGGGCGGGTTCCACAAGATGAGATCAGAATAGACCAGGTGTCACGCATGCGTGGGTAGAAAGAAAAGGGAAAAATAAACGCAGTAAGTCTGTAGAGACATGTGTCACATGTACTCGCAGGTGTTTTGAACAGCCTGCACAACAAGAGAGGTACCGGGAGTCTGGGTGATCAGCGACTCCTCCAATGACATGCACAGAGTGATATATCTCTGTTACAATGCACGGGCATGCGCTCTCTTCCTTGAATCCCAGCTCTCCACAAAAATACGGTCGGGAGCAATTGGTCGTTTCTGGGCAACATTCTTGCGCTTGCGCAGCTCGTCAGCCCAACACGAGGCTGTCTCCCCCTCCCTCAGAACCTGTGCACATGAGCCGTGCTCCCTTCCATGCACGCAGCTGGACTGCACCCACGCGCACTGCGTGTAAATAGAGCGCACTACCCTTTTTTTTCCCTCTATTTGCCTGCAAGTATAACACACACTCAGAAGGTATACATGGCGCAGGCGGTATGCAACCACAGCGCGTGAAGCGCGCAACCACGAACATAGAGGCGCATACGCGCGCATGTATATGCCATGTACCATACATGTGCACGCACCAATGAAACAGATGACGGAGAACACACTAGAAACACACGACAGACGCAAAGAGCGAGAAAGTATGAGAGAAAGAGAGGTATCAAGCTCGTGCTGAGGCGCGCGCGAAAAAAGCGCGCACAGGTGGCAAGCACATCGAGACGAAAGAAGCATGGTGGGGAAAGGAGAAATATTCTAAAGAATACAACAGGGAAGAGCACACTTACACGATCTCTCACAAACGCATGAGCGCGCATCAGCATCGACTGATTGAAGAGGCAGAGAGAGCGAGACGCACACTCGCAGAAACACACGCACCAAACAGAGAAGACGAGAAGCACGAAAACTGACGGGCATAGCTATTTCTCTATTTCGTTGCAAAAATGGTTTCTGTGTGTGTGTGTGTGTGTGATGCCTTCGGTTCCCTTCTTCGTGATAGTGTGAGTTTCATCGCCGGCACCTCGAAAATCGCAGGTTCAGACACCGATCTATTCCAGACTTTCAGGGAAAGCAGCCCTCACTTCAAGTTTGTCGCTGATGAATGCTACATCCACCGTTTTGAGCACTTCGGGGCGCTGTAGGTGTTCGCGTTCTCTTCTCGCCTTCCCTACTCCGCCCCCCTCCCCCCACACACACTCTACACTGCTTTGTCATCATCGTCCCCCGTCCCCTCTCAATGCTCCTGCGCACAGGAAGAGAGGAGAAAACGAAATCACCTTCTCCCACGAGTTGCCGCAACACCTAACAGCGCAGCGGCGTTGCGAAAAGAGGCAGGAAACATTACAGACGTGTCTTTCCTGCGCGACGTACGCGCAGCACATACAAGAAAAGCGCCTCAAGAGAAGCGGCACATGGAGAAACCGTGCATCGCAACATGCAAAAACCGGATCCCCCACTCCCCCCCCCCCACACACACACACACACCCACATCACCCCGCAAGAAACGGAGTACACAATCACGAATGAGGATACACCCTACGATGGCAACACCATCACCTAGACCAAACACTTTGCACCGCATAAGCACATGAGAGTGTAGAGTTAACAATGACACCGTACTGACGCACACACAAAAAAAAAACTCAGAAAATACATCCCAATTTAAAAATGGCCACAGTATCCCTTCGCTCCTTGGCATGTGTGCCCCAGTACGAACCTGTCAGCACGCATAGGCCTGCAGGCATGGTTCGCGCCTGGCACCGTTGCAGTGGGGTCGCATCATCAGTGCCGAGGGCTAAGCCTCCAGTCCTCCAACCGTGTGTCAGCCGTCTAGCGCGCTCTCGCTGCAAACCATCGCCCATTCTTCCCGTGCCTGCTGCGCGATCCGCGCCACACAGACTTGGCGGGGCTGCACGCCCTCCTACAAGCGGGCCGCGTCCACGGTCCCGTTCGATGACAGGTGGCGGTGGCGGCTGTCCTGCACGGTAGCAGGGGAGGGCAGCGGTCCATGCGCATGCCGCAGGGCCTCGACGAGGCGCTTCCCCAGCGTCCCGGGGGTCCGAGTCCTTCCGAGGGCCTGCACACGCCGCCTGGACGCCATGTCTCGCCCCTCCCCCCGTTCAAGCCGCGGCTTTCCCCAAGGGGGGGGGTCACCGCTCGCCACAGTGGGCAGCCGATGGCCCCACGGCGGCGTTTCGGGTACCCGCGTCATGCCTCCGGGCAGCTGTGCCCCTCACCAGCCCACGCGATCCGATGCACCACGCCAGCGGTGCGTGACAGCACCGGCGCGCACCGCTCGCGTTTTCGAATTACGGCGCCTGCACCGTGGCGGGCGCTGTTGTCCGAGGGCGTGCCTGGATGGCCTGCGCGCAGAGAGCCCATGGCTTGCCGTGCTAAGGGGCACGCGGATCAGCGGCCGAGACCCGACGGGGAGAATCGGTGCAGTGCAAGCGACACGCGTGTACGCAGACCAACGCGTGCAAGTCCATAGCGTAAAACGAAGGCCACTGTGGGCGTCCATCGGATAGGCGAGTTCTGCGTGGTATATGAGGCACAATACCGGGTCAGACATACTCGTGGGACCAGTTAGCAGGAGCCAAGACGCTGGTGATGGCCGGGAGCACCGCACTGCTAGCCGACCCGCAGGCATCACACGATCTGCACGCCATGCTGTCACCACCGGACACCTGCCCGTTATAAGCGTACCGCGTGGTACGTCGTGTGAGATAGCACTCAGAGTCCTCACTGCCAGCAGCGCAGTGCGGAGACCGCGTGGGAGACATTCGAGTGACACGGTCGCTCTACCATCACATGGATTCTGCAAACGTGTACAATGACTCCTGCTTCTGCTACTCACAGCCATCCACAGGTTGACTGTCAGCATCAGAAGCGATCTGTTGCTCTCACTCCGCTATCGCCGATGCTTGGCATTTTCGCCACGAGAGGTGTTTCCGCGTTTGGTACGGTGTAGAGGAGGCTATGTGATTTCCTCAGAAATTCGTTACAGAACGTGTGACAGGCCGAGAGAGTTGTCGGCCTCCTCAGGGGCAGAGGCCGCGCTGACACGCCAGGTAAACGTTGTAGGAAGAGCAGAAAGGATGAGCACGAAAATGGAAATGTCGGCAAGTCAGGATGCGCTCAGGTGCTGCGACGGTGCGCAGATGAGCAAAAAAAAAAGAGCACAGAACTCCGTTGGCAAGGCAGAAGAGTGTATCGACACATACCACTGAGTGCACATCATGGGAAAAAATTCGTGAATCTTAGGCAGGGCAAAAAAAAAAAATATAATAATAATAAAAGAGATCAAGAGGCTTGGCGAACGTTATATGCCCCTTTGCACATGAGGTAGTAAAACAAAGGCTGGCACTCAAACAAACAGGTTTTCGCCACGGGGACGTATCAAGCATCGGAAGGCGGAGTGGCGGCTGCAGTCGTGCAAGCGATGCCATCTGGTACACACTCAACCAACCACACGTGACCCCCGTCAAAAAAAAAAAAAAGATGGAAGCACGAGGCCGGCGGAAAAGACTGTGCCGTGTGAACAACAGATGGCACAAGGAAATCAATGGCTGAGAGGCGGAAGGCAAAAGAAAGAAGACGAGGAATAGGGCATAAGTCTGAAGCAGAGAGGCACACACAAAAATACACGAAAGAGTTGAGAGTCAGTCACGAACAGAATTCCACCAAAGAATAGTAATAAAAATAGCGTGACGAAGAAGGCAGGCGCCCACCCTGCCTCTTTCACGCACACGCCGTTAATGACATGTGTACATACGTTGAGCTCGCGTTCACGCGACTTTCTGTGCGTACCGTTTCTGCACAAAGAGAACAGGTGAGGAGGCTCCGATTGGCCGTGTATACATCGACGCCAGGGAAGACAATAAGGAGCAAGAAAAGAGGGGCAACCGAAAAGGAGGGACGTGAATGCTGCCTCCCATTTCCTCACGACGGAGTAACACCATCAGCAGCACCGCCAGCCAACGAACTACCCAACAACAAAAACAAAACAGAAGACTGAAGAAATAATGATGCCGCAGCTTCAAATAAAATATGTCCTGTCAGCTGATAAAGGGGGTTCCAGGGGAAAGAAAGGGGCTCACTCACGCCCTCGTGGCCATCCGCCGGCTTCACAAAAGGTAAGCCGTATCTTCGGCACCTCTCCTCTCATTAACCCTATTGTTGCCGCATACTTGGAAGACGCTGGAGGCCTCCCTCGTTCTTCAGTTGGTTGACCTCGTTTCGGCGCATCGAGTTCTGTCGTCGCAACGAGCTCTGCCGCTTCAGGCCTCCATTGAGGTTCGATGTACTGCGACGAATGCCTTCCAGAGGTATTTCGGGTTCCTTTTGAGGCATCTCCTGCATTGGCGGCATCATTGGCTGGCGTGGCGGCATTTGAGGCACCTGCCTCTGCGGCTGCGGTGGCGCCGTCTTCCTCGGCTCCTTATGTTCGCCAGCATTCCTGCTCACAGAAGGTGGGGGTGGGTTATACAAGGGCTCATAGTACATCGTGTAATAGTCCACGTACTGCTGGTACAGATCTGGGTATTGTAAGCGAAGTAGGCGATAGTAGAAGATGAGCTGCTGCTGGTACTCAGGCGGGTACTGTGCAAGAATTTTGCCGGGAGGAAACGGCAGTGGTTTGCCTTCGTCCTGTGTTGCCACAGACCACTGCAACTGCGGGTTTGCTGCGCTGTTGAAGATGCCGTTGAAGTTGATGTTGTTAACATCGAAGGTTTTACCCGCAAAGCCGGCGGCCGCGAAAACGCCATTGTCGTTTTGCAAGTTGGGTACGCCTCCGGGAAGCGCCGTGCTACAGCCCATTGTATTATTGCCGCATAAGCCCTGTGCTCCGTAGCCAGTCGCACAGACCCCATCTGCTGGCTGCGGTATCATGGGCCCTGCGCTGTACGGCAACAGGCCACCCATCATACCGCCACCAGGCGGTTGCCCCATCATCATACCGGGGATGCCACCGCCCTGCTGTTGCACCTGCGTGGGTTTAAGGGGCTCTAAGTGGTAGGCGCGATTCGCAACTGTCTGTCGGTTGCCCTGGATGCACTGTTGCAATTGCTGATGCATGGCCCATTCCATCTGCTGAGGATACATGTTTCCCTGCATTTGCATGATGGAGGCGCTGTCGTCCACGGTGAGGGAAGGGAGTGACAGCCCACGTGGTCGGCAGGGGAAAAAGATGGAGCAAAAAGAAGAAGTCTTTGGCTAGCGAATGGTGGAGCAGACAGTGGTATTGAGACAACGGCAGCTTCGCTTCAAGCAGGGGCACTGACGGGAAGACACCGCTACAGGTGCATACGCATACTTACACAGAAACCCTTCGAAGGGAGCAACGGCAGTAGGCAAAGTGCAGCTCGAGCCCTAGCAAAATAGTGAAGACCTCAGCGGCACACGTATGTGTGTGTGTCTGTATTGTTTTGCCTGTGTAGGAACATAAATCCACGCACACGGTAAGTAAAACAGAAAGCAATCGAGTGCCCAAGGCCTCAGTCAGTGAGCGACAATGCGTGTATGGGATCGACTGAAGAAGCGTAGCTGAGTACGTTGAGGCCACCAAAAATTAGGTGCAGTAAGGGCACGGTAGAAGTGTTTGAGAGATGTGTCGCACAAGCACACCCGACGAGAATGAGACCCAAAACGAAGCGACCGCCGGCGAGTTGAGAAGGATTCGAGTCGAAAAGTGATAGAGGAGAACGGAGAAGTCACATGTGAATCACCTAAAAGCCCAGCAGTGGCTATACGCGTACAAGCCTGCTTGCTCATGCACACGGACGCTTGGTGGTCTGCACAATTCTTCACCGAGAATGAGCACACGGGTGCATAGTAAAGGACGCCGTTGACCCACACTTCAAACGCCCAACACAGGAGAAAAAGGAGCATCTGCGGCACGGCATAACAGAGGAAGGAGGATCAGCATAACACAGCTATTTCAGGTTCGCTGAAAACGCGTTTTGTTCACCCGCGGCATGTGCCCTCTTCCTTGCAAACACATCCGTAAGATCCTCCAATCATGCACGCCTCGAGAGAGTTCGTGGTTAAACCACTCACAGAGAAAAGGGAAGCACGGAAGAACAGTGACTCCTTGTTAGACGCATATGCTCGATGGAAAGTTCATCATTTTTTTTTTTGAAGGTTCGATGTGCTGTGCGCGGCATTGCTTCCTGTGTGTGTGTGTGTGTGTGCCTGCAGCTGAGAAAATTGAAGGGAGAGGGGGTCGAAGTGACAACGAGGATGAAAGTATCAAAGGCAGAGAAGAGTGCGCAGGTGGAACATGACAACCACGCCGACGACAAAAAAAAAGGCACAACAGTCGGGAGAAAGAGAAAGCAAATAATCAATAAATGAATGGAGCTGATCGGGGCCCTTCTCGCCGCTTCTACCCATCCCACATGCCCACATGCCCACACACACAGAGAGAGAGAGAGACGGAACGGAAAAAAAAACACAAGTTGACGACGGCAGCCGAACAACATCCAAAGGCGATGATAGCGACAGCGTTCACCGCGTCCCATCGCGTAGAGAAGAGGTACAGTGCGAGGAGCAAGAAAAAGGGAAAGGGAGAAACTACACACTACAACTGACAAGAGGAGAGATACATGTGACTGCGCACATATGTATGTATATACATATGTGCGCATCAGCCCTAGACACATGCGGGCGTACAACAGCAGAACACGGATACACCGCAATCACATCCCACCAGTAGACCAAAAGATCAGAGAGAGGCTTTATAGAACAACACAGGCAAGCAAGACAGCTGTGAGGCAGGGAATGCAGAGAGCAAAAAAAAAAAAAAAGTAGGTGCGTTAGCCCCCCCCCTCGCATCTGAGAATAGAGGCCGATCTGCAAAGGCACGACAAGGGGTCTGGAAGAGCGCCCGTGAGACTTCTCGGCGCGTGGCGCATAAGCACAACAAGACAGCGCCTCTATGAGCTAGTAGTGAATACATTTCCTTTTCAGCCGCGAGTGCGGTAACGCCACTGACGCACCAAGCGAAATCGGGAGAGGCCAAAACAGAGGGGAAGAAAGACGCTGAGAGGGAAAGGAAGTTACACCAAAACCACTAGAGAGTCCACCCATTCATCTTGGGCAGAAATACGCGGTCCACTTCTGCTGGTATGGCCTCGGTGTCAGCGACACGATCGCACACACCCCAGAAGTCGGCCTGCGCAAGAGCACAGATACGCACATGTGTGGTGTTCGTGTGTTGACAAGGGTGCGCGGCCACATGTCCTTCCATCCCCCTGATTTACCCGGTGGAGGCATGCAGCAAGGGAGAGAGAGAGCGGTCAGCTGGGATGGGCCTCTCACGGAGACGCAAACAATGGGGAAGACGAGAGAGAGAAGGGGTTGCCAAGATCACAGGGGGTCCTTTCTCAAAACGGATGGAAACGGGCAGTAGCGCTGGCAGGTGGAACAAAGATATCGCGCCCACTCGGCCATGAAAACTCGATCGTCCACCCCCGTGCCTCGCCCCCACACCGATCTCCTCATACCATTACGTGCCAGAGAAAAGCGCGCAGCGGATACACAAAGCGAACTCAAACATGAAAGACGACAGAGAGGGTGTCCTTTCGGGGACGTGGGGACCAACACACTCGCTTGCCGGCATCGCGAGAAGCCGAAGGGGTCGCGACGGGAGCGCGCGCGAGAGAGTTGCTGGGCTGCATTCATGGGACTACGACCCTCCTTTGGAGCTGCATACGTGCACATGGATATAGACATCTGAGAAGAAAATGAAATTATTTCTGCACATCAGCACTCCAGCAAGCACAACACGAATAGGTAAAGGCAAAGATGAGAGACACCGGCGACCAGAAGAGAGCCAATATAGAGAGAGAAACAGCTAAAAAGGAGAATGGGCAGAAGTTAGAGAGAGCGCCCGCGCACGTACCGACACCTTGGAAGCACGTGCAGACGTGAGGACAACCAAAACTGTAATAGTGGAACAAAGAAGAATGTGCCCCGCGAAAAAAAATAGGTGAGCAAACAAAACAAAAAGATCGACAACAATTCGAGGAAGAAGAGCGGGTTGCTGGGTAGAAACAGGACGAGCGTATACGGGTGAACCCTACAGAAGAGAAGCGGTGCGAGGTAAAGGGAAGGAAAGAGTGCCGTCGAAACGTGTGCGATTGCGCTAAAACTGAACAGACGCTTACGAGACATTCAATTTCCCTATTACGCAGACACATAAAATGCCGCACACGCACACACACACCACCCCACCCCACCCGGGGGTGGGGCTAAGATACACGCCTACCCTTGCAGTTGTGCTTCTTGGCGAACAGGTGTCACTTGCAGAGTTGTAATCACCTTTTTCATTCGTCTTATTGTGCTCATGTGCTTCTTCGCAAGCAAGAATGGTAGAGTGGTGTGGGATGAGAAGATGGCTCAAAAACGGCAACCATATGAAACAACATATGTATCCACACACATATATATATATATATATATATGTATATATATAAATATGTATGTATATATATATGAATGTACGGGAATAATAAAGGACTACCAACAGACGAGGGAGTGCATCGGCGGTCCAGACGTAGAGACCCCTGCGCGCACAAATACAGAGATAGAAAAGTGCGAGAGAAGACAGGTGATGGGAGCAAGTCCCTTGGAGGATGTGGTGGACTATCACGGCAGCGCAGACGTACACAGACACACATAGACACGGGATGCTTCATCCCCCGCACCTCGAAAAAGGAGCCAAAGCATCAGGACCCCCTCCTTGCTGGCCCGCTGAAGCAGAAATAGAAGAAGTGGGAAGGGAGGGGTATGTACACGCATAAGCACACAGAGAGATGCCTCGGTGTCTCACAAAACACACAGAGCACTCACGCCACATCGCAGGAAAACAAACGTCCGCAGGCAACAAAAGGCACATTCTTTCCTTCCAACTATGGCACGCAGAAGATGGCAGATATATATAACAAGGTAGAGACGCGCAGCTGGGTGAGGGTCACCACTCACGTGCGCTGCTTGCCGCGTACACGAGTAGGGAGCCTCAAGTTGGGAGACAAGCTATGAGTCTGTATGTGTATCTGTAAACGCGTGTCTATTGGTGTAAAACACGCCGCATGCACCGAGATTTCGCGCGATCTGATTGTGGTGTGCTTGTGGTCTCCGGATGGCAGAAGGGACGACGGCTACACAAATCTCTGTGAGAATGCCCTTGCCTGTGCTCCTACATGCAAATCTCTGAGTCGGGCATCAGGTGCACAGGGAGGGGGAGGGGAGGGGAGGGAGCACGGCTCGTAACGAGCATCACCAATCGAATCTGGCAGAGTGCATGAGTGATGAAGAGTGGGGGTTCCACCGGCAGGAATGGAGAAATGACGATGCACAAATGAGCCCAAACGCACACATGCGCGCACACACGCACACCGCCGCTCCACCGTGCCGCTGATCGGCCACCTAAATGCGTCCTCCTCTTCTTTCGGTACACGCAAGCGTGCCATCCAGCGTTTCTACTCTCCCTGTCGTCTCTTTACTCTTCAACTGAGAAAGAGAGAGGGGGAGCCAAGGCAGAAGCAGAGAGCTTGCGGAGGGGGGGGAGAGAAAAAGTTCGGGAAGAAAGGAGTATGAGGGAAACGAGGAGTTCATGAAGCTAGGTGCAGGTGTTCGAAAGAGAAACAGTCTATTCACATGCACACAAAAAAAATATTACACAGATATGCACAGAAACAAACACAATGATGAAGAAAAGAGATAATAATAAAAAGGCAAGCAAAAGCCTTCGCATTTCCGGATGCAGTGTGGAGAGTGATCACATAAACATCACAGCGAGAGCAGGTGCAAGAGAAACCGAACAGCACATAGCGCGCATCAGCAGAGCACACACACGTGCATGCATGCCAGCATCCCAAGCAGTGAAGCAGAGAGGATGAAGCCTGCGAAAAGGAGTTGGGGCCGTTTGTCACATCGGTATAGCACGCCAAGCGAATAAAAAAAAAGCGGGGCCCGACATTGAAATGGCAAAACCAGTAGAAGAAGAAACGTGAGTACTGACACACACGCGTGCGTGTGTGGAGCGAGGAATTTATTCATGCTCGACAAGGTGGCGGCGTTGTCGGCGCTGTGGGGAGAAAATAAAAGCGACGCGCAGAGGCCAAGAAGGCACACACACACACACGCTAGCACGGACACACCTGAAAGCGCACAAACACAAGCCCAACAGCCCTCAATTTTCTACGTGTCATACTAAGTGAATTATAGGAGAGAGGGGCACTAAAGGGCATCTGGCTCTCGATGCACTCGCAAAACCAGGCAAGAAACGCACACCTTGAAGACACATCTACAAGCATGTAAAAAGTAGCACAAGACCGTAACAGCAGCAGCGAAGGAAGGCAGACAAGTGTGAAGACCGTGGGTGTATGCATGACAGCCGTCCTAGCGGTCACACCCTCACGTGACTTTAGAAGGGGAAATTCAAAGAGAAGGATGGGGGAAGAGAACATGAAGCACATATGAATAAGAGTGATAACAACACTAAAACAGCGTCACTGAGGCCACGCGCGAAAGCAAGATCCAAAAGAAAAAGGGAGGCGCCATCGGTGAGCACGCCTCACGGAGTGTGTCTGCCACACCCGTAAGTAAGACGACAGAGGAAAAAAAGGGGGACAGGGTTACTTTCGCTACGAGATGCATGTTGTCTCTCGGTCTTCCGTGTAGGTGCGCGGGTGTGCGTCTGCTTTATGCCATTTCACCTCGTCGTCGCATCTCGTGTGCCACACCCGGACGCGCGAAGAAATTACCAGGGATGAGGGCAATTGTGAGGGCAGGAGGAAAAAAGGAGGGGCCCTGATGACGAAAGACACCGCCTGAACAAAAGCGAGCGAGTGACGCGACGTCCAGAAAATATGCAGCGAAAACAAAGCCTAACCTCATCCAAAACGGAAAAGTGGTGCGTATCGGTAACCATGTAAAGAATAGAGGACAGTAACAAACACACTTTACATTCACACATTCTACCAGCAACGGGCACACAGGGCACGATGAGGAGAATGGGAACACAACGCCTTTCCACAGAAAAAGAAAACGCGCGCATGTTTTATCTACGTAGAAAGAGAAAGGCAGACACCTAGACGAGCGACACGGTGCGAGACACGGAGACGCAGCAACTCATTCAACAAAATCTAGCCACAAACAGTTACGATAAACGTCGCCGCACACCTAGTGCTGTGCAGCGCAGGGAAAGTTGTGTGAGTACCGACATCATGTGATCAAGAAGAGCGGGTGGGAAAGCCAACACTCACGTACACACGGACATGAGAAGTATGACGTGCTCGCATACGAAATTGGCATGCGACAAGAGCACATCAAAATGGTCACATCAGTCTCCATCTAAGGCGCACGTGGAAACCCTATAAAGGAGAATGAGAACAAGAGCACTGGAAGACTCTCCCAACGGGAGATGGGGAGATGCGCCTCTCCCCCTCCTACCGTCTTGTACAGCACACGATTGGGGGTGGGGGAGCTCACAGACAGAGAGAGAGCTCAGGTCATGCCTCATGGCGGTGAATTCGTGCCTTCACAAAAGAAGGGTGAAAGAAAAGAAGCTTTCAAGACCCAATGAGAACAAGACACTTTCCCGGGCACATCTGCGTCGCTCTCTCAGAGAAAGGGGGGGGAGTGTGTGCGTGTGTGGAAGGGAGGGGGGGGACGCTGCAAACAAGGTGGAATCGCGCCTCCCTCATTACCTCACTACTGTCCCACCCCCACATGTGCACATGCAAGCGGAAGAACAATACTGAGAAACAAGCGAAAGAGTAGACTATGAAATATAAGATGAAGAAAGGCGGAGCACATGACACCGCAGCCGTGCAAGCTCGCCGCCCCGTTTCTTCTCGCTGACCTCCCGTGCCGTCTGCCCTGCTTCATGCTACACACACGCACACACACAGATTTTCATGCGTGCACCTTTATGCCAGAGACAATTATTGTTTGTCCTTCGAAGATCGGTGAGGGTGTTTTGAAGACGATTTTGAGCTGTGCTTCGACACAGCGCCATGGCGACTGATGGAGGGCCCGTCTGCTGTAGAGCGACTGCTGGAATGACGCCTTTTCTTTTCGTCTGTTGAAGCTTTCCTGTCACCAGAACTGCGACGACTGCGAGATGACTTGGCATCGTCAGCCTTCGCGATTCGCTTGCTGCTCTTCTCATCGTCGTCGGCATTC
Organism: Leishmania tarentolae; assembly: GCA_033953505.1. Lineage (NCBI taxonomy): Eukaryota > Euglenozoa > Kinetoplastea > Trypanosomatida > Trypanosomatidae > Leishmania > Leishmania tarentolae. The sequence continues at coordinate 1,297,923 of CP119857.1, read as the reverse complement.
TTCCGAGGCTTATCGGCAGACACTCCCTCGGTGACTGGTCCCGCAAGGCTGCGCGGCTTGCTCACGCTGGCGTTCGCCGATGTGGCAGTGGCAGCCCCTGGGGCCGAGGTGCTGATACCTCCTCTGCTGCGGCGGTACGTCTTTGGGTCGTGATGCTCGGGATCCTCTATGAGGGTCTTGTACTCTGCGTGGAACACCTCCATACTCTTCTTGCTGCGCAGAATTGTCTCCTTCTCCGCCTCCGACTTGGCCGCGGCTACCCTCATATCCGCCTTGTTCAGGCTCTCCTCCGCAAAGGCAATGAACTTTTTCACGCTGCACGTCCTCACGCTGCGGTTCTGTGTCGCATTCAGTCGGTTTACCAACTTAAGAACCTTCCCCACGTTCGCGTCACCCTGCATGATGTGGGCCAGAAACAAGGTACAGCACGGGCCCCCAAAGGCGTAGTCAAACAGTTCATGCGCTACGTCCGACTTCTTGTCGAGAATGTCGGTGAACACAGTCGGATCCATGGCACTCGCTGCCAGCAGCGAGCTCGTGTACACATCTGTGGCTGTGACACCTTTCATGACTGCTGACGCAACAATAATCGTCTTCTTGTCCGGGTGCTGCTGCATAATTGCCGGCACGTGGGAGAGGGCGTTGTCGATGGTGGACTCCAGTTGAGCCGGTGTAGGCTGCTTGACGATCGTCGCCTTGTACACAGTAGGGCCGAAGAGCGGCGAATACGCCACGTAGACCTTTTGAGGGGCCTGCGCCGCCGGGGCTGCCGGGTCCATGTCGCCCAAAAGGTCCGCCAGCACCTCGTTGCCGCCGACAAGCGTGATGCTGAGGCTGACCTCAGTAAACTTGTACTTCTGTGTAGAAACATTGAGGAGGGAAGAGACCATGTTCTTGTAGGACACCCACAGCGGCTGCTTGCTCAACATGTTCACCTTGTTTGGCGGCACGGTTCCGACAATAGCAGTGTTGTTACCATTCTGGAACAGAGTCTGAACCTCGTTCACCAACCCTGACGTCGTGGTGTCCCAGCCCTCCGGAGCACACGTCACCACCTCCATCACAGACGCTTTAGTTCCACTAGCGGAATCCACAATGGACTTGCCATCTGGGTCAATGCTGAACGTCTGCGGAAGCGTGTTGCTGGACGACGGGCTCGTGATGACGGTCACGCGAATCGGGTTCGCCGCATCGTGCCCTTTCTCCGTGGTGTGGGCATTAATGTCACGTGACGAGAGCGTTGGCGTGCTCTCCGTGTGGCCCAGGGTGCGTTGCGGCGCGCTTCGATACGCCACCGGAACAGTGTTGCGCAGGTCCTGAAGCATGGAGCGGCCGTCCGCCAGCATCGCATCTACTTTTTCCAGCACTGAAGCATCCACGTTTGGGTTCTGCCTCATCTTATCGCTCTCTCCTGTGGCGAAGTTGATGAATCGGGCGAGGTTGCCGCTGCGAGGCGTCGAGTTCTTGACGTTGCAGATGACGTTGAGTGAAGAAATGGCCTCATGGGCAGCTGAGGGGTCAGTGCAGTTAGGCAGACACAGCACCGCCACGGTGTAGCACGGACCGCCAACGCAGCCCTTGATTAAGGCAGGTGGTACGTTTGCATCGTTACTGAAGGCCTCAAAGTACGACTGCTGCTCCGTCGTCACATTGCCGACGAGGAACAGGATCGAGGAGAGCAGCACTTCCGTGGGGCTGCTTCCTTTCTGAGCTGGTCGCTCCTGCTTCACGACGGCCTCGATGACAGCCACCTTCGCATCTGAGTTCTCGCACGCGGCAGTAATGGCGGCGTCGATCTGGGGCATCTGCGTCGCAATGTCGCGCACTGTGACCGTACCAACGTTCATAAAAACAGGCCCGAACACCGGGTGTGAGCCAATCTCTACAGTTGTCATCGCGTTGCCCTGTAAGCAGTCGATCCCTTCTCTGGAATTTCGCAGCGCACAGACTGACACAAGAGCGTCGTAGTATCCCAAGTCGCCGTGGCTAGCAGCTGCCTTCTCCGTTTCCGACAGCGCCTCCGAGAGCACCTGTCCCACCACCTCCGCCGCCATCGAGCGGGATTCCGTGGTTCCGTCCGTCGCCAGCAGCAGCGCTGTATTGTGGCCAGAGGCAACGCTGTTGTACACCCCCTGGCACTTGGAGGAGCGCGAGATCGCGACGGCAGAGGTTTGCGCGTTCGGACCCGTGCGCAGCACTTCATCAGCAGCCATCGCAACTGGTGGATCTCTCGACAGCATCACCGTCGTCTCCGAGTTTGCGCCAGCAGAAATGACCAGTAGCCCCGACACGCCAGCCTTGCGCTGGGTGCTCTTCTCTGCACCGGAGCCCTGCGTGGCCGCCAGATGCGGGGCGTTACTGGGCAAAGCTGCTGGGTCTACCGCAGCACCCGCTGAAAAGGCGCCGGCAGCCATGGCACCATTCGGGCCACTCGAATTACCTGCGACATTCACGCCTGTGGGACCGTAGCCGGGCTGCTGACGGTAGTCATTGTCAGCGCCAAACATGTCGCAGCTACTCGCGCCGTTGTACTGAGAACCACCCATGCCGTTATGGAAGTGATCACCGTAGGTGCTGCCGAAACCATTCGGGCCAAACTGGCTTGCAGGGTTCGTGCCGTACATCGACCCTGTCCCGCAGCCCATCATATCCATCGGTCCCATGGCCGAGTACATCGGCATCCCCATGCCGTACAAGGATCCCATGCTGTACATGGATCCCATATGGTTCATTGAGCCCCCCATGCCACACATAGACGCCATCGGCGCCATCCCATACTGGCAACCATACATAGACCCCAGCAGGGAGGCTGGGCGAGACGAACCCATGCCGTACATGCTGCCCATCCCATACATGGACCTCATTGGGCCTCCCATGCTAAACATGGAACCCACGCGACCCATCACCATGGAGCCTGGCATGCCACCACAGAAAGAACCGGCGCCCAGATGACCGTTGCCGCGAGCGTCGCGCGAAAATGAGGTGCGGCCAGGATGGAAGGTGTAGCGTGTCTGATCGCCTATCGCGCGGGCAAACGCAGGGGACTCATTGGGGAGGTCTCTGTTCACCTGCTGTGGATCGGCAGCCCCCCGTACAGGCTTTTCCGCATGCTGTACCCCGTTCACAGCGGCTGGTTTGTACTCTTCACCATCGCGCAGGCGCTTCGCGTAGGCGACCTTGTTCGCGTTGGCCCCGTAGTTGGCGTGCTCCGTTTGCGAAGGCTGCAGTTGATTGGTTATTGGATAGCCAGCTGGCGTGCCATAGGGATCCGGACTCGCCTCTTGGAGCTGCGCCACTCGCATAGCTTGCTGCTCGGGGTAGAGTGGTGTTGGAGCACCCTGCACTGCCATTGAAGCACCCACTGCAGTCCTCGGGCTCTTGGCCGGTGCGATGGTGTTTGCCGGTGTTTGGGAGACTTGCTGCATTGCTACTTCAGCGATAGGGCACACGAGCCAGAAACACAGCGACTGAACGCGTACAAGTAGAGATTAGTATGAACTAGGAAAAAAAGACGCCTGCGCACGCACGAACGCAGAGAGGCACGTACAGCACAGGGTCAGCTACCAGAAATAGGTGAAGGGGATGGGCAGCGGATGCTGACACAGGAGGAGGATGATCTCTGTAGTTGTGTGTAGGCGTGTGAGGGCTTGTGTCTGAAGAAGATGTACAAGGAGAGGAAAATGTGTTGCTCATGGAAAAAAAGACTACAGAAACGTTGCTGTAACAAAAACCGCAGCAACGGCAGAGACGTGGAACACAAATGAGATTGGTGCGGAGATGATCACCACTTTGAGTACGGGGTGGGGTGAGATATGAATACGGCGCGATGTGTGCAAGAGGGAGACAGACAAGATCGCAAAACGCGTCCATGCAAACGGAGAGTAAAGGAGAAGGGAAGAGGAAGAGAGTTCAGTAAAGGATTTCAGAGGACAGTTTTTGCATTGTAGCGCTACCGCTGCTGTTCTTGCCTCGTCCGACGCACACACTCACACACACACACAAACATATACTTACACATAAACCACTGTGTTCAAGAGAGGAGACTTAAACTGATCAGGGGTTGGGGACGAAGAGAAAGGGCGTTCGTTCCCAAAAAAACCGAGCTGCGCTAACCGAAACAAAACTCCTCCTCCTTCAACTTTGGGATCGCAACGTCACACATTGTTTACACGCATGTCGGTGTGTGCTGCTCATGAAGAGGAGGAGAGTGGAGGGGTGAGAAGTAAGCGCAGATTTGAGTTGGGTCTTTTATGCGCTTTTGGGGGGGCATCATTCTCTTTTTCGTTGACTGTTTGTTCCTTGGTGAATGAAGGCTGAGACGGCTCGCAACACGTATGGGTGCGTCTGCGTGATCCGCGGCGGCAATGACTGTGCCGAAACCTGCGAAGGGCAAAGAGCATAGACAAACGCAAGGGGCTGAAGGAGCACCCAGTCTAACGAGAGAGCACGCAAGAGCGCCAAACATACCTACACTAAAGGGGCCTCGAAGTCTGTGACTAACACGCACTGTGGGGGACATGCATAAACAGACAAATCACCTTTGCCACGTCACCCACGCCCCGAGAGACGTCAATGCTGCGCAGGTAAGCACCCTTGTTTTGGACACACAAGGCGCTGCGAATCCTCACCATCTGCACTTCCTCCCCCGCTTTCTCCTCGCGCACAACAAAACTCAGCGGAGCACAAAGAGCAGAGAGGGTGTGGTGGCGGTGGAGTAGAGGTCCTCAAATACACAACGAGAAATGAGGAGAGCAGGGCGAGAACTCGCCCCCCCTAGCAACTCTACAAAGTCGTCGTCGGTAATGGCTGGTGCCACAGCTCGCCTGAATCAACTGATCGTCCACGTTACAATACACTTTGACCCCTCATCCCAAAAAAAGCAACACGCATCCACCACAAGAATAAAAACTGAAGGAGGATAAGAGAAAACGAACAGCTGAGAAAACACACCCACAAACACGAAGGCAATCGGCCGCGAGTACGGTAACGCCACTGACGCACCGAGCGAAAGCGGGAGAGGCCAAAACAGAGGGGAAGAAAGACGCTGAGAGGGTGTCCTTTCGGGACGTGGGGACCGACACACTCGCTTGCCGGCATCGCGAGAAGCCGAAGGGGTCGCGACGGGAGCGCGCGCGAGAGAGTTGCTGGGCTGCATTCATGGAACCACGACCCTCCTTGAGAGCTGAAACCACCCCAGTATACGCCGAATCAAAAAAAAAAAAGAAGACTGATGAAGGGGCGCAAGAGGAACGAAGCAGGAAAGTTTCTTCAGCACACAGTCTCCCCGTTAGTAGTGGTCACCTTGAGAAAGCGAGTCGTGGAGACGCAAAAGGAGGGAAGGGAAAGGAGGTGCTCCGACGAGGAAGGAATAAAACGATGCGAGCGAACAAGTCTTGTGCAGTGGGGTGAGAGGCGGTCGAGGATGGTCGGAGGAACACGCACATGAAAGAGATACAAGACTGAAATGAAAGCGCTATGCTAATGATGCGCGTTCAGGCACAAACACGATTCCAGGACATTCACACCCAAACCCTCACACTTGTGGGAGCCCACGTCGCTTGGTGCACTGCTGTTCCCGTTCACACCAAAGTTGGGCAGAGCATAAACCCAGAAGACCATGTCACGTGATGCACTTTGATTTCAGGAGTACCTCAAAAAGAAGGTGAGAGGGTTACTTGAGAGGGGATCCGACTGCTTCGCAATCATGGTCTCGTTCGAGATTTCCAGCTGCTCAAGGGTGGGTGTCTCGCCTGCTGGAGTGGCGAGGAAAGCGTTCAGCTCAGTGATCATCTTCTTTATGCAAGCAACTGACCACTGATCAAATTCCTTTCTGGAAGGCACGGTGGAGAAGCGGCCACCGCGGGTGTTCTTAGCAGTACCGTCAGTGTTCAGCACGGGTAGAAAAAGGCGCGCATCCTGTTTTCGACGATTTTGCAGTGCTGCCAGGTTGTCGTACTGCTCCATGAGGTAGAGCAGGTAGTTCCGCATGTTGCCGCAGTTCGGTGTCACGTTGGTGATTCGTCGCGCCCGGCTCAGTACTTGGAGCCAGAGTGTCGCGCGCGAATCGTACTCGGACAAGCAGAGACACGCCATTGTGCGGGTGCGGCCCCCAAGGGCGTCACACAGAAGTGACTCAAGAAAGCTAACTGCGTTCGGCCAACTGGTCGGCTGGAAAGTAGGTTTCTGATGGCGCAGTGGTGCATTCGGATGCACGATGCCTTCGTCTTCCTCACGCGATGTGGTGTGGTAGGCCTGGCAGCGCTGCACGAGGGTGTCGAGCACCATATACTTGGTGTCGAAGAAAACGAGCAGAAGTGAGGACACAAGCACGTCGGCCTGGTACTCCACTGAGTGACTCCGCCGTTTCCGGCCGCCAAACTTCTTCCTGCCCGTTGCGCTCTCACTTGCGCTCAGCTGCGCGCTGCGCATGTCTGAGCCTCGGCAAATAGTCTTCAGCTGCAGTGTAGCGAAGCTGATGTGTACCTTACTCTGCATGGGGCTGCTAATAGTAGACAAGTTCGACATGCTGTTGTTCCTAGAAGAATGGGTGGATATGTTGAACCGCATAAACCCGAGCGTCAAGGCTCGGCCAATGGCTCCCTTGGCAGTGGTGGCGTCGTCGATTCTTACGGAGCGGAGACCCTTTACAAAGGTGCCAAGGAGTGGACTACGCGCCAGCTGAGCTGGGAGGCGGCTCGCGCCGCCCTTTTGCGAGACTCGCGATGCCTCTTTGCGCCACCCCCTGGCATCCTTTTCCAGCTCGTCGTCATCACAGTTGTCTTCCGCATCGTCATCAGAGGAGGATGCCAGCAAGTCTCGCACGATCGTCCCACCGTTTTCCTCGTCATCCGCCACTTCACTCATGGAGATGTGCAGCTCGACACAACTGGTCCGGTCATTTAGTCGCTCGCGCACCATACTCATGGCACTCTCCACTGCCCCAACAGCTATGTCAAGCGATTGCGTGCTGCGGCCATTGCCGTTGCCCAGCAGGAGACAGGTGTTATGCCCCGTCACCCACGTTCGCATCAGCTGCTCCAGCGCCACTGAGTCACACTCCTTCCTGCCAGCGAGACGGCTGAGCGTCTCATCTACATCAAAATTCCGCAGGTAGTTGTCAAACTCACCACTGCAGGGGTCTGTTGAGTTTTCATCGCCCGACCTGCTCCGGCGCACCTTTTTATCTGGGAGCAAAACGAAGAGCTTTTGATTGGACGGCAACCCGCCGCCGCTGCTGCTCGTAGCACGATTGCTCAAGCCAACGCCACCACGAAAACTCACCACTGAGGCGTCATTGTCGTCGTCCTCGTAGCCAGTACTGTGCAAAAAATGAGAACGTGTGGCACCGCCACGCCTCTTCAGGTCCCGCATCATGCTATGATCCATTCTGTTGTTCGCCAGCGCCACTGAGCTGTCCTCCTCAAACACACGCACACTGAGTCCACTCACGACAAGGCACGGCTTCTGCACCGCGTCCTCGTCGACAACAACCAGAACACACAGCGAGTTCCAGCGCGTAATGAGGTGGGTGTATACTTCCTCTGTCGACGGCATCATCTCCTTGCCTTGCTCGCGCATAGTGGGGCTGCGAAACTCGACCCACGATGACATGGACACCCGGAGTGACTTGGAGTCGGGTAAAACGATCTCTCTGTTGTCCTTGAAGCCGATACGCCGCCTCCAGTCAAATGCGGAGCGAGTGGGACCAGCTGCATTCTTCCTACCGTCCCCAGGTGGAGCAACCTCGTCGCCGTGCGACTCCTCTTGTGGCCGTGTCGGTTTCCGCACGGTGCCAAGCGGTGAAGAAAAGGTGAGCGAAACGCGGTGCGCTGTCCCTGACGCCAACGCAGTGGGTGCTGAGGTGAGCAGATTTGAAGTTTCGGCGTGCACATCGGACGTGCCCTCATTACCCGTATCCAACAAAGACTTCTTCGGAGCCGAAGGTGCTGCCTGAGATGGGTGCGTCGGCTGCTCAACGTCCCCGCTAAGAATCAGGAAGTTCTCGCCGTTCGAGCAGGAATGAGGCTGGGGTCCAAGAGAAGGCATCTCCAGGTTGCCGGAGTGTGCGGACACGTTCTTTGGGGAACAGCCCAATATGGGATCATCGGAGAACGTGTTGGCGGTGCTCAAGGTTGCGCCGGCCACCGTGGTAGCTGCGCTGCAGTGTACTGCCCGATGGGGCACACCTGAAGGAGACTCTATATCGTTGTTCTCTGGCAACGGTGGGAGCGTGGAGCTCCCGTTCCCCTTGTCGTTGGTGCGTACGCGAGGGACTTCTGGCAGGTGCGTGGTCCATACCGTCGAAGTAGGCTTCCCTGCGGTAGCCAACGACTGAGGCGACAGCAGCAGGGGCGCCGCTGTAGAAGCAACGGAGGCAGCGGCAGCGGCTCCGCACGACAGTCCATCGACCCCGCTGCAAATAGGATGCACACCTGAGTCCAGGAGAGCGTCGTTCGCAGGTGCCAGAACCTCGGCAGACATACTTACAGGCGCGGTTGTCATGGAGGGCGGCCGATGTACGCCCATTGAGCCATTCGAGGTGTCAGAAGTGACGGCATGCCTAGCGCACGACACGATATTCGTGGTGTTGCTGGCGTACGGGGGACGCAGCGGTGACTTCTGGGTAGCCTTGTGTGCAGTCACAAGCGATGAGGCCTCAGGAAACGGTGTACCGCTGTCCGAGACGCAGTGACGATATCCTGCGGCATCAGTAACGGTGCTATCATTCATGACATGCTTTGTCCGATTCCTCAAACCGGCCGTAGAGTCCTCCGTGGTGAAACACACGTGGGGGTTAGCGGAGGTGTCCAGAGGCGGCGGCGGTGCTGTCGCGGCAGCCTTTTTGTACACCAACACCGGCGGCCGCTCCTTCGTCCCCGTGGACGCACCGTTACTGGCGGCGACGCGTGGAAGCTGCGCATCTTTGGCAGAGGGTACCCTGTTCGCGTTAGCAGTGGTAATTGTGCCTGCTTGAAGTTCATTCGACACTGTCGGTGAGGGTACCGCGTGTGACACACATACATCCATGATCGGCGAGGGCTGACTCAACAACTCCGTTGCAACGTCAAAGGCAACAGGTCTCGGAAACTGCGCAGAGACACCCTCGTAGTCAGTGGACGGCGCCACAGTGCTGATCACATTTCCACTAAGAGTCGTCATTGTCTCTGGCCGCGACGTCAACATCCACTCGTCGAGCTCCCAGATCCCCGGTACAAGCCCCCGATCACGGGAAAATGCGACGGAAGCTGACCCATCACGTGAGGCGATGCTGTTGCGCTGCGGATGCATGGAAAGATTCGCGGGCGCGTTTGCAGACATCATAAGGGTTGAGTTGTCCATATAGTATATATCTTGCTGCGATGGCTGCACAGTGAAGTTGCTTGCAACGTCCGCCCCGTCTTGGTCGCTTCCAGCCCGCAAGGTTGAGTACAAGGTCCCCGCAGTTGGCGAGGAGAGAGCATGATAGGGGTCACCGACCTCGGTCGACAACATTGTCCGCGAAGAAGCCGCCACTGCTGCTGCACGGGCGCACCCTATCCTCCCCGTCGTTTGCACCACAGAGGGAGACGTCGCCCCCGCTAAAATCAAGGGCCGAGAAGACGGTTCCGCCGTGTCGCCAGCTCGCTCGCGCGTTTGACAACTGGCAGGCTGAAACACGCTCGTGTTATAGCGATTTTCGATGAAACTCTGCTCCGCCGTGCGCTCATGGGTGAGCCCCGTCAGCACAGGATGCGGACGTGAGCAATAAGAGGAAACGGAAGAAACGACTGCCGGGCACGAGGCCTCCTCTTCGCGCATCCCCGCATCCGTACTCGTCGACCTTTTCCACTTACTACTGCGATGTGCACGGCACCGCAGGTCCTCGGCTTTATCGCCGCTGCAGAAGCTTACGGCGCCACTACAGGGGGAATTTTCATCCTCGTTGCCCAACGTACACGGCCGATCAGCATCCTGCCCATTGGCGGAACACCCCGCTGCCCCCGTCCGCGTCTTCGCCGGCTGCGACGGCTCCCTGTCGTCGTGGTAGTGCTGGAGCGGCGGTGTGCCTACACTCCGCGGAGGCGTCGCAGTGGCCATACCGTGCCCTCTCTCTTCCGCAGATGGCACACTAGGCATGCAACCCACTTCGACAACGAGAGGGGGAAGATGTTCAAAGGAATTATGTGATGAGGAAAAGTAGAAGCCACGGTTGTCACAGACACACACAGTGTAGCAAAACCTAAAACAGTGATGAGGCAACAAATGGATGGTATCGAAAAGGAAAAAAGCCACACAGATGAGCACATGCGATACTCAGGAGAGCACCCTCGCAGATTGAGATTGATCGATGGCACCGGCTTCACTACGACACACACACACGCACACACAGGGTTACTAAAGACACAAGCACAAGCACGCAACACAAAGGTGGGGTGCACAAGCGAAGCGAAAGAAAGAGAAAATATGAAGAAATGGAGAGATGTACAAACACATGGACGCACACGCAATGGAGAATCCTTTCGTCTCCCTTCTTTTTCTGTGGTGAGTTGGAAGATGGGGATAGACGCTGTAGAGATGTGCACTGGAAAAGTTAAAAAAAAATAGAAAAAGGGGAGGGGGTGCTAAAAAAGCGAGACACAAACCAATACACAAGCACCCTCACGAGAACAACGAGGTAAAACGAAGACACACAAAAGAGTAGTAAACAAGCGCCCTGCTTTCAGGCCTCGCCTCTCGACACCAGGGAGTGTTTTGAGAGAAGCAATAATAATAATAAAAGTATGTGGCAGATATAGGAGAGACGCGTGATGCAGGGGCAAAGCTGAGCACAAGGGGGGAGGCAGCGAAACATGCAGAGACACACCGCAAGCAGTGAAAACCGGTACGTCAACGTCAGGAACCCATAAAGTTTAGATTGATTTTTTTTTCTCACAAGAGGGAAAAAAGCACGATCGCCAAAAGAATAGAAAAGCGACGCGGGAGAGCCGCGGTTAGTCGAAAGGCAAGGAAAAAATTGACTATCACGCCAGAGAAAACGGAAGTAAAAAAACGTGCGCTTAAACTCCCAGAAGAGAGACACACAGGTGAGCCTCACGCGTGCTGCTGTGCAACAGGGCAGGAATATATACGTGTACATACACAGAGATATTTGACTCGTCCAAGGAAAAACACAAGGACGGCGGTAATATAGACGAAAAAAAAAAAAGAAACTACGGTGTGCACATAAAGAGGAATGCAGAGCAAAACAGGTGTGGAGATGCGGCTGTGGAAAAAGGGGAAGGAGACAAGGGAAAAACCGCACAACGCGAAGCAAATGGAGGAGCAACAAGAGCAGTAAAGGCAAATATTTAAAAAAAGAAGAGAGAACTAACAAAAAGATTGGAAAAAAAAAACATTGAGGGTGGGATGTGAGTGCCGCACACTCATACGCTACAGCAACCAACACAACGGAGGGGCAGAGTAGTAGAGGTATACAGAAGCCCGCAAGAGCCAATGTCTCTATGAAAACCTTACCGTGAGTGAGCAAGGTAGAGGTCGAAAGCACAAAGAAAAATAAGTCAGGGAAAGCGCACTGAGCGTAGGGATGCGCTCTCGAGAGGTATCAGCTGGGGAGGTACGAAGACTGCAAAGAGGAAGAGTAGTGCCTTGTACGCTGCTGGCAAAGAAGTATGCCTTCGTGCCTCTGTGCTTGTTAAAAAAAAACGTGTCAACAGATGGACAGCCGAGGAGTGCGTGAGAGAGACAGAGAAAGAGCGGCGGTACCAAGAGGCGACAACGGATAGCGCAGTCCACAGGAGTGCAAAACCGAAATAAAAGGGGAAGAGGTGTGGCGTAGACGACACGATGACGGGGCGAAGCCAATCAGGGAACTGCAAGAGAGGATAGGAAGATGAGGAAGAAACGCAGACGGGGATGTGGGGGAAGCATGCACCGCGACAGCGTGGCAGCGCAAATGATACGACGACAAAACCCACAGAAGGAGAAAAAAGGTGATACGGAGAAGGATGAGAAAGGTCGAAGAGCTCGAACGCAAGTCAGTGTGTGCGTGTGCGAGTGAATGTGAATAAAAGATGGAGAGGAGGGACAAAAGAGAATTAACGGTAAAAAGATGAAGGGAAACGCACACCCACGCGCATAGGCATTAAAAATAAAAAAAAAACGCAGCACAAACCTCTGAATTTAAAAAAAAAAGAAGGGCACGCCTGTGGGGAGAAGAAAAGGCAAAGAAAATAAGCTGTGTAGGTGAACGCCAAAAAAAAAGCCAGCAAAGATTTCAATGTATGAATGAGGACGGGAGAGAGACAAAGGGAAAAAAAAAGAGATGAGACGCTCTATGGATGGGCAATATGGGGAAAAAAGAGCGCAGAACAGAGAGGTGTCCACGCCAGATACAATGCAGGGCGTCAAAACAAACAGAGATGGGCGGGAGGGGCCACACAGACACACACACACACAGGCAGAGAGCGAGAGAAAGAGAGACAGTAAAGCACAAAACAACAGCAGTGTACCCGCACTGTGATGAAGCGGCAGCGAAAGCAAAGAATGCCACTAAAGCAGAAGCAGCAAGAAGGGATGCAGACTACAAAAGAGCAGGCATGCAGATCGAGACACGGTGATGGTGGCCCTAGTGAAGACGACTTGAGTCGGTATGGTGGCCGTTGCCAGATGGCGCCAGCAGGCCACGCGAGTGACTACAAAAACTTTTCTCCCTTAGCGACCGTCCCGAGGCGTGAAAATGGCCGCACCCGTTTGTGCGTATGAGTGGCGCACAAGAAAAATTGACTGGGGACGCGAGGAAGGGGTAGAGGCAAAGAATGTGGGTACGCTGTATGTACGCAAGTGGGCACGCACGCACGCACGCACACATCGTCCACTAGATGTGGAGGGTTTTGACGAGATTCCCCCGTTTTCTCGTTCCCTTGTGAGGGCGCGGCACACACGACGGCAAACAGCTGCAGCGGCCTGAAGAATGGTACGGTGCACGAGAGACTACCCAACTGACAGGGAGTGAGCAGAACGTTGCAAAAGAAAGAGAGAGGGAAACAGATCGTGATGTGCAAGGAAGGTGTAGACAAGAGAAATGGAAAGTGGTGAGTAAATGCCACGGTGGAAGAAGGAAATACACAGAGAGCGGGCGGGGACACAAGGAAGAGCTACACCGCGTGAACCTTGGCAAGACATGATCCTCTTCCTTCGCAATGTTCCAAGTAGAAAACAGGATTGGGTGATGAGAGACGGAGATGCAAGCAACCGTCATACCACCTCATCTTTGATCTAAGGAAGCAATCCAGGATGCGCACTGTGCCACGTGTTGCCACTGACGTGAGAGTCACAGAGGCAGCAGCCACAGTCGATACGAAGCCTCCATAAGGATGCCGGCTCTTGAAACCACTACCATAAAATGGCTCCAGGCGCATCCGGACCGCCTCCTTTCCCTTCCCGATTCCAAGTCTGTTTCTCTTTCTCGTATACGTCATGGCTCATCTTCGTTTTTCAGTTGGCGTGATGCGTTACACTTTTCATGCATACAAACTACGTTCCTTCTCCCACACATGCCTCCACACACACGCACACGCACGCACGCACGCACACAACGCGGGGATGACATAATAAATAAAAAAAAGGGAAACAAGAATATATATAGACGAGGTCAACAGAACCAAAAAGGAAAGGGATACGCATGGGATCACCATAGACGCACTAGTCCATAAAAGTCGAAAGAGAACACACAGGCATTGATGAGCACATGAGAGCATACACACCAGCTCAGAGGCAGAGGTGTAGGAGATGCATACAGCAAGTAAAAAGAGGAGGAAAGGCGAAGAAGAGGCAATGGTAGTGTTCATGCTCGCTTTTTTTGTTTATGTGCATGCATGGCGCCTCCCGCGCACTGCATCTCAACAGATACGTGCATGAGAAAAAAGAAAACAGCTGCTAACGAAGCGGAGAGAGCTACAAACGCAAAAAAAAAATTCGAAAGGAGGCGCAGAGGGGATAGGGGAAGAGGAGGAGAGGGGACAGGGGAAGAGAGGGAGGACACCACGGGAGCTGGTATGTGTGTATTTCTTTTTCCTGCCTTCCCCATATGTGTCTACGGCACATACACATATCCACTGTCTCGTCGGCCGACAAATTACTGCGGCATACGCCCGTCTTTCTCACCCTTCGTGTCGTTTCGGTTTGTTTTTCCGCGTTTCTTTTCCTTTTTTTTTGTATTTACAGTGGACATCCTCCTGCGTCTCACTCTCTCTTCATGAGCCCCTTCCCACTTCCCCGCTATTGCGCCCCTCCGTAGTCCTCCATGGCCCTTGTTGCTTCGAGGCTCGTCCTCTAGTGTTACACATTTTCTTCGCCCCTCGCTTCCGTTTCTCATGTTGTCCTTGGCGATGCCTGCAGGGGGGAAAACAAACCCGCACGAGTGCCGTGATCGAATGGTGCATCAGAAAGATACACAAACTATGGAATAGAAAACAACGCAGACAAACGTACATATATATAGATATATATAGAGAGAGAGAGAGGTGTACCCATCGTCTTCCAACACACCAAAACGCACGGAGATCAGGCTCGATACAGTGAAGATATACTGCTATCAATCTAACAGCAAAAGATGAAGAATAAGCAACGAAAGCGAGAACAGGAAGCCAACGAACACGTCAACAAAGCGCACAGATAGGCATAATGTGTGGTGATGCGCAAGAATCGGTGCGCAAATCTAGACCGCCTGTCTGCTATGTCCTCACATTGGAGAGAGAAATAAAGAAGAATGTGTTATGATCCCCATCGTCCGGCTCATGTGCCATCCCCACCGAACTCCTTCTCGGAGAGCAAACGAACAGGTAATGAGGAAGTGCAAACTAGAAGGTAATGGGGACCTGGAACGACTATGAACCACATAATGGTGGCACCGGAGCACAAGGCCAAGAGAAAGAGAGTGAGAAAGCGCAAGATGCAAAAGCTCACGAGGAAGGACAATGCAACAAAATAAGCGCGGGGGAGGCTAAGGCAACACTACCCCATACACTCGCACATTCACGTAAAAAGATAGGCACACAGAGTATAGAAAATTGAAATGTTCAGATAACGGAAGAGGCACTGCGCTTATCCCGGCGTGGCTTTCCCTTCCTCCTCCGCATCTGGTGGTTCCGCGTAGCCACGTCCTGCCACAAAGGAGCTAAGAGGAGCAGGTAGAGGACTTGCAGTAGCAAAACAAGAATGAGAGGCATTGAAATAACAAACTTATGAATAGCAGGAAAGAGACAAAGACAGTGAGTATGAAAGAGAGCGTGAGAGCGCTGCTGCTTGAGGCGAACTATAAAAAAAAAGCGCACATGACTTATCATTACGTTTTGCATAAAGAAGCCCTCTGCATATATGTTGAAGCACATAGACAACGTGAATCCATAGTTACTCCGTATCCGTGCACGACCGGCACAAGAAAGGGGTACGGTAATCGTCTTGTCAACGACTGCATGTGCATGTGCATGTGCATGTGCATGTGCATGTGTGTGTATGTGTGTGTATGTGTCTGCACGTATGACGGGAATATCTGATGTGGTAATCGATGAAACCCAGTGGCGGAGCTACATGACACAAACACGCAGAGAAACAGACTACAGTGGCAATGATTCAAGGTGTTCTCGAGTTCTTCCCAATGCCTTGCGCGTGTCCCTGACATCTTTCACAGGTGCAGACGCACACGCATGAGCGCACAATACACGAAACTACGAACGCACACGAAAATAAGAGGGACTCAACACGCGACTGAAAGGAATTGACCAACAAAAAAAAAATAATCCAGAGAGAGAGAAAAGTAGAAGATGGGCGGCAAAACAGCAACGAACAAGAAGCGACCAACACCATCACGCTCACCAAAGGAGGAGGGGGAAGCTCCGACTGAAACGAAATAGGAGACACGACATGTCTACGCACGTACTGCACACCTGGCGCACACTCATGCGTCTTCTCCCCGTGTAAGCTACCTTCCCGCAACAGGACCCACGTGTTCATGTGCACGCTCGTGTGCGTCCGTTTTTTTTTTTTGCGTTCGGTCTGACTGTTGGAAGAGGTGATGTGCTCCTTGTCACCGCACCTTGCCATCAAGATGCATAGCCATCTGAATGGTCACAATGAAGATGCGATGTGGAAGAGAAAAAAAAATACAACAACGAATAGAGGGCGCGGCAAGAGCAAGACAAAACTGAGCACCACGTGAACACCATGACAGCCCCTGAAGGGGTACACGATGGTCATCATCCGAATGAACGGCGCGCACGGAAAATAGACACAGAAATAAAACGAGGAAGAGAAGTCAATGTCATGGGGAAAGCAACATCACGCGAGATAGATACACAATGGAAGTATTCACAATAGAAAGGGGAAGACCGCCAAGAGAAAAAAAAAGGAGAGAAGGCGTACTGGGCAGCTCTTTTTTTTTTTTCCTGTCACTGTGCGTGTGGTGTGCACGCGTCATGGCAAGGACAGAAATAAAACGCTGACAAAAGTACAAAAAAAAGTGCCCAGTAGGGCGGCGACATCGCAAATACACTTAAAGGCACGCACGCACACGCACATGAGGGCGGGGGCTTGCCATACATGCTAGACCAATAGACTCCGATTCCAACAGAAATGCAAAGAGAGATCCATGAAAATGGAAGCACTTACACAGCTGAATGAAAGACGGCGCACAAGGCACAAGGAAGGAAAACAACGAGAAAGCGAAATACATACAGAGCAACAGCTACAGGTTTGTGACTGCAGATCCAATACACTCATGCGTATGAGACAAAACACCAGCATTCAACATCTGCAACCGCGACCGTAAGGAAAGTAAATACACACAGAGAGGGGAAACCTATTATACCCGTGAGGAGGACAGTCCCAGCGAACCAGCGCATAAAAGAAATAACAGGGAGACTTACCGATATCAGTGCGGGCAAGAAGTAAATAGAAGCGATACATCTGGTGACGGGAAACCGCAAGTGAAAGCACAAATACGGAAGACAGGAAGAAGCACACTGCGGTGTGCGTGACTCCACATCCACCTCGCCGTTGTGGAAGACACGAAGCGCACGAAGCGTTTTTCTTTGCTCTAACTCACTATTCGATGAAGTCCAACTCTGAAGACAACACTCTACGCGCATCACGAATCCATGACAACGGCGCCCGAAGAGAGAAGGCGAGTATCCTGTGACTTTGCTGAAAGCAAGCGCTACCTGCGGCATGGTGAAGCCAAAGCCTGGAGAAGAAACGCCCCCGTAGTGAAACGCATACACTCAGATCCAGGTTGAAGCGGCACAAAAGGAAAGTTTGGCCAAATCCGTGTCACGATGGAAGCCCACCCACACGCGCCACTGGGATACACACACAGGTGTCTGTGCATTGCTCCGGAACCCCCACACCCGTCCCACTTCGAAGTTGCCGTTTGCGCACTGAATCGTCTTCTCTATTTGTGACGTTTTTCGTTTGCCTATTCGTCTCGTTACACGTACGCCTTGGGAGCGACCGTCTTCGGGTCCTTCTCCATCTCCTCAGCGTCCTTGAGCATCATCTCCATGCGCTTCAGCATCGTCTCGTAGTCTGCCTTCTTGCCATTATCCGTTGTTGAGGAGACCTTTTCCCTGCACTTCGGTATCTCCTTCTTTGTATACTCGATAAAACGCTTCACGTTACCGCTGCGGGGCTCGGTGTTCTCCACCTCGCGCATTTCTTTCAGCGCGTCGAGGACCTTGGCCGCAGAGGCGTCATCGTCGCTGACGAAACCAATACACATGGTGTGGCTGCCACCGCCGACGGAGTAGCGGTAGAGGCGGCACGGCTCCTCCGGCTTCTTGGCCTTGAGGCCGATGAGATGCTCCACGTGCGGACCGACGAACGTGACGTTCAAGGAGGACAGGTACACCATCCGGCCTGCGCTGCTCTTGCGGCACTGCTTTAGAACCAGGTAGCTGCAGACTATCTCAGCATCCTTGGCACGTTCCATGCCCTCCTTGAGAACCGCATCCATTTTCTCCTTCGTGTCCACCTCCTTCGTCGTCATGTCGTTGAGTGCCGGACCGTAAACAGGAGAGGAGGCGAGGGCAAGCTTCTCAACCGTGGCGGCGTCCTTCAGCAGGTCGCGACCCTTATCCGCGCCCTCAAGCGCCGTCATCGTCACGTAGATGCTGAAGTACTCACTGCTAGCGGCTAACTTGCCCGTACAAGTGGACAGGTACTCGCACATGAAATTCACCGCCTCCGTGCGTCGCGTTGCGTCACAGCCGATCATAATAGTGGCGTTGTGGCCCATCACCCACTGATTGCGCACCTCCGATAGCGCGGCCGCCTCCACTGGCTTCGTCGCGTCTTCAACGAGAATTGTCTCGTCCAGCTTCGTCTCCTTCTCCATGGAAACGGTATCCCTACCCTTCACGGTCACCTTTGCCTCCTTGCCAGACTTGTAGACAAGCGCGAGACTCCGAATTTTTGTGCCGCTGAACTTCAGCGGATTTTCAGATGCGGCCACCGGCGCCTCGCTGCCCTTCTTGTCCGACTCCTTCTTGTCCGACTCCTTCTTGTCCGACTCCTTCTTGTCCGACTCCTTCTTGTCCGACTCCTTCTTGTCAGACTCCTTCTTGTCCGACTCCTTCTTGTCCGACTCCTTCTTGTCCGACTCCTTCTTGTCCGACTCCTTCTTGTCCGACTCCTTCTTGACGCCATTTTTAATGTCCTTCTCGGTAGGCTTCACCCCCGCGGACGCCTTGTCTGTGACCTCCCTCTTTGCCGCCTTTGGATCCTTGGCATCGTCCTTTGTCTGCTCGGCCTTATCTCCCAGACCCTTGCTTTTCTTCTTGTCATTCGTCTTTGCGTCCTTCTCGCCGTCGTCACCCTTGTCGCTGCTGAGAGGCTTCACATCAGCACGAATCAGATCGTTCCTGTTAAGGAAGCTATCACGGCGAGACGCCGCATCGATCAAGCTGTGGGAGGTGCCGCCGTAAATGGACCCCATACCTCCCATGCCGTACATGGATCCCATTGGGCCTCCTATGCCATACATGGATCCCATCCCTCCCATGCCGTACATGGATCCCATCCCTCCCATGCCGTACATGGATCCCATCGGGACTCCCATGCCATACATGGATCCCATTGGACCACCCATGCCGTACATGGATCCCATTGGACCACCCATGCCGTACATGGATCCCATTGGACCACCCATGCCGTACATGGATCCCATCGGGCCTCCCGCATTGTACATGGATCCCATCGGGCCTCCCGCGTTGTACATGGATCCCATCGGGCCCCCCGCGCCATACATGGACCCCATTCGGCCTCCCATCTCATTCGCTCCGTCCAGACTGCCGTCAGCCATCGAGCCGTAGCCACCCATGCCGTCCTGGTTCTCACCCGCAAGGCTGAAACCGCCGGCCATACCGTTCTGGTTGCCGCCCACGCTGCCGTAGCTGCTCATGGGCCTGGGGCCCATGAAGCCACCGCCGTCCATGCCATTCTGCGGACCGCCCATGACGTCAAATCCGCCCGCTGCACCTGGGCCATACATGCCGTTCGAGGTAACTCTCATGGATCCTCCGATGGGCTGAATACTTGGCGGGGCACCACCTGGGGCGGCCTCGTTCGGCCTCATGGCAGGACTCAGCCCGGTAGACGCGGCATTGTTCGGAGGAGCTCTGGAGTACGCGTTAACGGAAGACGGCGCTGTCCCTGCCGGCATGACGTTAGAAGTGGTGGACTTGGTAGGTGGGGCCCGCGTCATGGCAGACCCGGTTTTCGGAGCCGCACCAGCCGGGCCTGAGACAGTGTGCATTGACGATGTCTGCCTCGGTACTGACGCGGTCGGCTTCCAAGAGCCTTGCGTTCGATCCGCCGAGGAACGGCGTTTGCTAGGCGACGATGCCGACTGCCTCTGCCCGCCAGACGACGATGAGGAACGGTTCGACGGTTTCTTACTCGCCTTGTAGAGGTCTGAGCCGCTGCTAGGCGGTTTCTTGCTGGCAGAGCTGGGAGCCCTGGTGTAGCCCATGGTTGAGAAGGGGATTTGGCGAACTTGAGTAAATAAAAAAGTGTTCTACGATGATGTGTACCGCTGCGCCTGCAGCTGGACCTTTTGGTACGCAAACGCGGAAGAGTAGTAGTAGATCAGTTGGGTTCTCTGGGTGGGTAACACGCTATATGCACAAACAAAGATGAGCGAAGAGATGTACAAGGAAAGATAATCAAGGGAGGTAGTAGTTCACAGGTTGGCTTGCGCCTGACAGGGAAAAAAAAGCGAATAACCAAATAAAAAGAGCACGACAATGAGGAACCAGAAATAGAGCCCCGTCGGGGAGGAAGATGCAGCTCACAGTAACAAGAAAAATGCAGAAAAAAAGGTAGGACAATGAAGAGGTGAGCCCGCTCAAGTGCGGAGGAACGGGAGGAGACAGGACGCCCTTTGATATGCTATCACCGCGAGAGGGGTGATGAGAGAGATCAGGTTGTGTGCGCCCCACGCACAACGGAAGAGAAGAATGAGTAGAAAACCGACGAGAAAAGGAAGGAGGAAGAGGGAGAGTGTGAAAGACGGTGGAGAATATTTGCTTGCTGGTGGCTTCAGGGGCAGACAACGCGAGAGAGCACACTGGCAATGACAGACACACACACACATATATATATATATATATGCAGACGCCAGGGAGGAGAGAGACAGTGAAGAGGAGGATGAAGAGATTAGTAGAAATACGCAGAGAGCAAAGTTGCCTTTGTATGCCATTCATGTAGGACAAGTTGGAAGGTTACAATGCCAGAAGCATCCGACGTGGACGCAAGCGTGCTGTATCCCCCATATTCGCCATCTCCCGTTTCCATGTCCCCAACATCGTCGAATGCTCCCGCACCCCTCCCCCGTTTCACGGGGGGAAGCAGAAGAAAGACAGAAGACAATAGATCCGCATCTCCACGTGTGTGTGTGGCGGCGGGGGGAGAGATGCATCCGGGGACCATTATTTCTTTTTTTTCATGTGTGTGTGTGTGTGTGTGTGTGCAGTGCGTGCTGCTGATGGCTCTGTCGTAATGGTTTAGGGCAAAAGTACAGTGCAGGAACGAGCAGAGGGGGGAGCGCCAGCTGATTTTAGGGCCACTCACCCCTGGTCGACTACAATTCTTTTTTGTTGCCTTCAACGACGGAGTGGCAAAGAAAAACACGCCTTCTGCGTGCATGTTGCCATTCTGTGATAGGGTCTCAGCACACTTTTCTATAGCAGTGGCAAGTACGTCGCATGCGCACACAACCAGACACGTTTGCATCGGTTCTTGTCATATTCTTTTCTTCTCCTTCAGTGCGTCGCTCGCACCTCCGCTAACTCGACATGAACGTGCACCCACTCCTCCTTGTCTTTCAGTTGGCAAAGTGAGAGAGCGACACTATCAGCGGGGATAAGACTGGGAGCCGAAGGAAGGAGACTGACGCAGTACATCGCGGCAGCGAAGGCAAGGAGGAGAAGGGACTTTGTGTCATCAGCTATTCGCCATACGTCACAAGGAAGGAAAAAGCGACGCTGCTTACGTCAAGGGCTCGGTGTGAAAGGTGGCAAGGGCATGAAAATAAAACACAATGAGATGGAGAGGAAAGAAGAGAAGAAAACAGGATGATGCAGGTCAACGAGGGGCAGTTTGTGTGCACCTCCTCTGTGGATCCAGTTGCCAGTCTCCGATGGCCTCAGAGACGCCGTCATAATTCAGCCAACCGGCCATCCATGGGAGGCAGCAGAGGGAAGCAGATGTACTTCGAAGCAACAGACAGCAACTTGCCTGCTGTGGGCAGTGGCTATAGAGTTCATCCTAGAGAACGATCGCGTCTCCATCGAAACGCAGGCGATCAGCCTCACAAAATCCAGATCCGACAACATAACGTGCGACCAGTAGTCCCCCTGTCTGTGTTCAAACTCCTCCATGGTAGCATTGACGCTGTAGCGCGCAGGTGCGAGCATACGTGTGTGCTGGCATTCTCGCCCCTTCCCAACGTGGCAACTGAGCAGCATTCACTTTGACCTCCTTCATAGGGCAACGCTTGCGTCCTTCCGTGTTGTTGTTGGTGCTTGGATCTTCAAGGATGGGGTGTCTCACCAGCCTAGCAGCAGGAAACTGCCATAAAAGCATCTCAAAGTCCAGCACATGCACACACAGAGGAAAAACAGTCGGAATAGAAGGCCAAGCGATAAAGAGAAAATCGAGCCGCCTCCCCAAAAGCCAAACAAAAAATTCGTACGCCTCTCTATACTCGGAGGTTGGAGTGGAAACGGAGAGAAAAACAAACAAGACGTATGGTCGGGGAAAGAGATAAACAGAAGGTGAAGCGCCATGGGATGCGATGAGAATAAAACTCGGCATCCAGAAAAAAATACACGAAGAATAAAAAGACATAAAATAGAAGACGATCAGACATACATATATGTGTACACACAAGAAAGAGGTACCAACGTAAGCGTAGACCCACCCACCCACACACGCACACACACATCCGTGCGCATTGTGAGAAGACACGCAAACGCGCAGCATATT
This sequence comes from Leishmania tarentolae, assembly GCA_033953505.1. NCBI lineage: Eukaryota > Euglenozoa > Kinetoplastea > Trypanosomatida > Trypanosomatidae > Leishmania > Leishmania tarentolae. The sequence goes on along the minus strand of CP119857.1, from coordinate 1,275,405 downwards.
CAGCAATATCACTCTGACGGGTGATCATACATACAAGGAGCCAACACGCACACACACACACACATGCACATGGAGGCGCAAAAAATACCGAGAGGTGCGAAACCAAAAAGAAACGTGGATACCAAAATGTGCAAGAAGCAGAAACACACACACACAGAATAAACACACAAGCACACCAAATGCAAGTACAATGACAGCTACCCATGACGACAGCGACGAGCCACTCACACCACATGCAATGTGCTTCGCCATGGTCTTTCACTGCAAGAAGCCCTGTAGTCCTTCACGGACGTCGCGGCCTCATGTGAGACATACGCCAAGACAGAAAGAGAACATCAAAAAAAGGGTCAGCAAGGAAAATGAATTAAAAAAAACCAGTGAGGAGAACAATTCAACTAGAAATGCCGAACCAGCCAGCAAATAGAGACATACTAGTAACCAAAGAAAATGGAGCTGGAAAAAGGCTTGCCGAATATTCACAGAGAGAGAGAGACAGACACAGACAGAGACAGAGACAGAGACACCGTCGCTCTCAGCCAGCATTCACGTGCAGACAACAAAAAGGAGAAACTAATAAAATAGAAAGCGTAAAGATATTCGAAGCACACACCACGTACATGACACAGATGCGTAACGAAATAAAAGCGGCCTCAGTCACAATCAACGCTCATAATCCACATCGCAACAACACCAGACGGCAGTAACACCCCTGCTTTCGTTTTGTACTTGTGGGCCCCCCGCACAAACGTCAGCACCCATAGGTCTGCAGGCATGGTTCGCGCCTGGCACCGTTGCAGTGGGGTCGCATCATCAGTGCCGAGGGCTAAGCCTCCAGTCCTCCAACCGTGTGTCAGCCGTCTAGCGCGCTCTCGCTGCAAACCATCGCCCATTCTTCCCATGCCTGCTGCGCGATCCGCGCCACACAGACTTGGCGGGGCTGCACGCCCTCCTACAAGCGGGCCGCGTCCACGGTCCCGTTCGATGACAGGTGGCGGTGGCGGCTGTCCTGCACGGTAGTACGGAAGGCCGGCGGTCCATGCGCATGCCGCAGGGCCTCGACGAGGCGCTTCCCCAGCGTCCCGGGGGTCCGAGTCCTTCCGAGGGCCTGCACACGCCGCCTGGACGCCATGTCTCGCCCCTCCCCCCGTTCAAGCCGCGGCTTTCCCCAAGGGGGGGGGTCACCGCTCGCCACAGTGGGCAGCCGATGGCCCCACGGCGGCGTTTCGGGTACCCGCGTCATGCCTCCGGGCAGCTGTGCCCCTCACCAGCCCACGCGATCCGATGCACCACGCCAGCGGTGCGTGACAGCACCGGCGCGCACCGCTCGCGTTTTCGAATTACGGCGCCTGCACCGTGGCGGGCGTTGTTGTCCGAGGGCGTGCCTGGATGGCCTGCGCGCATGTGCCGCGACAGGTGGGGCGCTGCCATGCGTCTGTGGTAACAGGGGTGGCCCTCCGTCCCCGGCATCCGCAGGCCCCCCCCCGCAGGAGCAGAAGCGCCACCATAGGCGCTAAATCATCGGCGCAATTTGCAGTGAGACTGTCCAATGGTGATGATCGCCGAAAGTCGTTTCAGCTCAGCGGCAGTAACAATGTGGTATGCAACATCTAGAGGCCGAAGCCGTACCCGAGAGCAGGATGTGGGCTCTTGAGTTGCACACGGGATGGGTGCTAGAGCATGGCGCTGCGGCGGGGTGGCCGGCATCTTGAAAGACACTCAAAGAGAAGAGCGTGAAGACTTATTTCTTCGTCTTCCTCATATCGTCTGCTATCGTAGGCGCCCCTCTGCCGGCTCTCTCTCTCCTGTCTCACTTGTGTCGGTGCTGCATCACCGACTTCCTGTGCACACGCGTACGTTTGAGTGCCCTTCTGCTGTCTCTGCTGTGCCGTCACCTTGTGACGGGGCCTCACGGGCGTTTGCTCGAAACTTCACAAGCGGCGTACAATTTATGTTTCTCAGTCCACGTCGACCTGCTGCGTTACCATGGCTGCATGTCACACAATGAAGCCCACAAGATGACCAGCAAGGGTGTTCACTGAGCGCGTTAAGCACATAGAAATAAATCTCAAGAAAAAAAGGGTAAGAGAAAAGAGTGAGCCCCGACATCATACGATATGCATCCATAGCAATCAGCAACACAGCCTGTGTACGTCTTGCGGCTCACGCACACTCCTCAACTGAGCTCCTTTGCCACATGGAGAACTGAAAGAATACCCAACAGTGACACTGGGGGGGGGAACAGAAGAGAACGAGTCAGAAAAAAGAGGGAAGTGGGAAAACTAAGCACATCGACCAAAATCGTTCAAGGAAGGCCAGCACACAAAACACTCACACACATATATATAAGCATATATACATCTCCTTTCCTTTCTTCTTTGTGTCTGCATCGGAGGGTCGTGCGCACATGGAGGCAGAGAGAGGACCGGGCTGGGGTGGTGAGTCGTCGACGATCCCATTAACGAGTACAGAGTAATTCATGCAAAGGAGAAGCGAGAAGGAAAATAGTGAGCAGGCAATCCCATCTCACAAATGTTTGCGCGCAACACACATCACAGCGATGGCGTTCACAAGCAAAGAAAAAAGTCGTGCACCGCGAAAGAGAGAGAGGAAGGAAGAAACTCAGCATCTCCGAGTCTGCCGCATTGGATTTCCTTCCTGAAGTCTTTGCGCAATCTCATCTGAATGTGCAGGTGAACCTATGCGGAGTGGTGAGAGGGGAAGAGAGGATGCAAACGATTTCAAACATGAATGGGCTGTACGGCAGATGCCTTTTTAGCGCACGAACACACACGCTCATGCCTGCAATAACTAAAAGACGATGTGGGATGGAGAGATGAGGGAGTGCCACACAAGAACACCCAAGAAGCAAGCAAGCAAGCCGCATCGAGGAGTACACTTCAGGACGCGCACGCGCCTGCATGTGGGCATACATGAGAAATAAAAAGAGGATGGTACCCCGTGAAGTCCCCTTGTGTGCTTGCTACGTACGTGAATGAGCCTGCGTCCCACGAAAGATGGACAGCATCCTTCCTGCTGTGCCTCCCATCACGCACAGTTTAACTGTGGCAGTTTCCATACACGTATACCACAAGCACAGAAAGACGACACGAAAAATGAGAGAGATTTAGGTGCTGATGCAGACGTGACCCAAGTAGGGATCATCTCAGTCGATGCGTCACTTGCCTTCAAGAGCAGACGCACATGAGCACACATACCTGTACACACGCACGCGTACGCACACGAGCGGGCTCACGCACATGCGAGGTGCAGGAAGAGAAGGAGGAAAAAAGGTAAAATCAGAAAAAGAAATAAGGATGCTCAAGAGCAACCACTAAAAATGGAAAAAAAAAAAAGAATGCGCGCAGGAGAGCGCTCATACATAAACACAGTGAAACGACACAACACACACAGTGAATACAGTGCATGCATTGAGACAGAGAAAGTACAAAAACGTTTGTCAGTCTGTGCTAAAGGAACGCGGACGAGATAAATGGGGGGGGCACGAGTACACCGTCCGCCACCAAGTGGCCCACCACATCACTCTTTCTTTCTCGCCTCATTACCTTTTGCGTATTGTCCCTGTCCTTCCGCGTGCACCTCTACGGCTCATGGCGTCTGCGTTTTCGAAGTGGACGACAAGATGATACGAAGAAGGCCTCAAAAAAGATCTAATGCTGTGCGGCGCAGAGCACGAAGCGAAGGGAAGTGAGGAAACGCCAGAGAATCTTGGGGAGTAGTGAGGGGGGGGGAAGGAGGAAGAGTATCCGTGAGACGAAAAGAGGAAACGTTCAACAAGATGCATGGCAGCAAGCCAAACCACAACAGAGCTGACAAAGAATGAAGGTGAAAAATGAGTGCAGTGGAGGACGACAAAGGAAAGGGCTCATTGAGCAAAGAATTTGCACATATAACCAGATGGATTAGCAAGCAGTGACCACCATGCGAGCACGGTTTTCCATACATGTGCGGCCGTGTCCGTTACGAGTAGAGACCCTACACAGATATCCGCAACAACGACATGCACACCTACATCTCAGGCTCTTCTGCGCCAGCACAACTCTGACGATGCCAATGAGGCGCGACAGACAGAGAGAGAGAGACATCCAACATGAACGACTCTGTACAGTACCCGAAAGAGCAAGGTACAGACAAGAACAATGACACAAAAGCAATAAGAAGCCATACATCTTGCACTTCGTACGTGTGTGTGTGTGTGTGTGTGCATCCCTCCGCCTCAAGCCGAAGGGCTCCTCACCACCCCTCTGCACTACTGCGTACACACACACACAACCGAAGAAGGAGATTTGTTCACAGTATATGTCTTTCAGCTTCTCGCATTTGGCGCGCTTTTTAGGAGCCCATGGCGTAGCCCTTCGGCTTCGTTTTCTCAGGTGATTCGAGGAGTTCCTTTGCGTCCTTCACCATCGCTTCCATGCGCTGAATCTGCGCCTCACGCGTCTTCTTTTCCAACCCAGTCGCCGACTCCAACTTGTCCCTCTGGCGCACGATCTCCTTGTACGTGTAGTCGACAAAGCGCTTCACGTTACCGCTGCGTGGCGGCTGGTTTTTCACCTCCCGCATCTTGCGCTCCACCTCTAGACCTTCGCGAGCGTCCACATCATGCGACGCAATCCACAGGCCGCTTACGGTTACGCAGGCACCATCGACAGCGTACCGGAACAGACGGTGCGGCGACGACACAGCCTTCTCGCGAATATCTGTCTTGTGCGCCACTGTCTCGCCGCAAAGCGCGATGCACAAGGAAGAGAGGTGAACGTCCTCCTCTGAACCTGTCTTCCTGATCGTCTTGAGAACAAAAAAAGCGGTCACGATCTCTTTAACCTCCTTTGCGTTTTTCAGTCCGTCGTTGAAGGAGCTGACGCACTCGTCCGCTGTCTTGTGTACTTTCGTTTCCAGGTCCAGTAGGCATGGTCCGTACACGGGCGACGAGCCCATCACCAGCTTCTTGTACGGGGCGTCGGGTTTGAGGAGGTCGCAGCATTGATCGGCATAGCGGAGGGACACCATCGTCATTGTAATGTCGAACTTGACAGATATGTCCTTCTCGTTCATCTCCAGACGCTCCACACACTTACGCAGAAACTGGCGCGCCACCTCCTGCGCCGCCGCGGCCTTGCCCTTACCAGCGCACAGGATGAGCGCCGAGTTGTGACCGTTAAACCAGTTGCCGCGCAACTCTGAAAGAAGCACCGAGTCAATGTCGTCCTTTGACGAGGCTACCGACAGGGCCTCATCCACCTCGAATGTTTCCTTCTTGCCGTCCTTCTCGAAGACGACCGAGCTGGGGTTCTTGACATCGACCACACTGGTTTCGGTGGTCTTCTCTACAAAGATGAGAGAGTGCACGTTGTAGTTTGAGGGAACCTTCGCGCGTGGCTTCCCCGCCGTTCCGTTACCAGCAGCTCCCGTAGATGGTACCGCACGCGATTCTCCTCGACCTTCTTTGGCCTCCGACTTCGTCGCCGTATCGTTACTGGTCCCGGGGGTGCCGCTGCCCACGTTGACGTCTGCCTTGCGACGGATCGTCAAGGTTGTCACAGTCGAGTTGCCTGTAGCCACCGGCTTCTCGTGTTTACCACGGCTGTACAGGTGATTGCCACCGCGCTTGCCGCTGCGCCGTAAGTCTTTGGCATTTTCAAAGGTGCCGATGTTCGGGCACAGTTCGTCAACGTCAACGCTGGCTGCCTCGGCGCCGAAGCCACGGTATTCACTCGAGATGTTGCTGCGCTTGGTCATGCTGGGTTGACCTCCGATGCTCATATTGGCAAGGCTGCCCCACTGCGCCGCGATGCCCATTGTGCTCGCACCACCCATGCCGTACATCGAGCCCATCGGACCTCCCATGCCGTACATCGAGCCCATCGGACCTCCCATGCCGTACATCGAGCCCATCGGCATCATCATGGAGCCGCCCATGGAAGAGCTAGGGCCGCCCATGCCGTACATGGAGCCCATGCAGTTCTGGCCGCCCATAGATCCATAGAAATTAGCCTCCTGGCCACCCATGGAGCCGTATGCGCTGCCGCCACCGTTCATGTTCTCATTCATGCTACCGTACCCACCTCCCATGCCGCCATAGGTAGAGTCAGCCATCTTGCCTGGAGCCATAGAGCCAAACCCGCCGACTACTGAGCCGAAGCCACCCTGCATGGAGCCGACGCAGCTGCCCATGGTCTCAAAGCCATTCTTTGAGTCGACGCCGCCACCCGTAGATCCGTAGGCATTGCCATTCATGCCGTTCTGACGAACCGTATTGGGCGACTGGTGTGGCTGCCGCGTTGTGGACGGAGAAGACGCCGGCGGAACAGCTGGAGCCGGTGCAGCTCGACTCACTCCCGGCACAGGAGACACACATGTAGCGCCGGGGTCTAGCTGACCTGTAGGACCCCACATGCCCGGCGGTGCCGGGTTTTGATTAGGGTTGCCGGCTGGTAGAGAGCTGGGCGAAGCGGAAAGCTGCCTTTGATGTGCGCCACCAGGACCCGCCAACGGTACAGCGGAGGGAGCGCCCGTTTGTGGGGGAGCAGCCGGGGGGGCGCCAGCGGCGCCGGGGCGCTGCAGTGTCATGGTTTGCTTCTGGGGAGCCACACTTGGTGCGGTTGATCCGCCGTTGGCAGCAGGTGCACCGCCAGTGCCCCGAGTCTCAGCCCCGGTTGTGGTAGCCGCGGCACTGTTCGCCTTTGGCCGCGAAAAGCTGCTCTGTTTCTGCAGAATGGAGCCTGACGGCGGAGGGGGAACAATAGTGCTCATCGCTGCGACAGGTGAATGTAGGAAGGGAACGCGCTACCGAGAAGATGTGATACAGTGCACGCGCGAAGAGGGGATCAGAGGAGCGCGATAAGGAGAGACAGAGGCGTTCAGCCAGAAGCACACAAATGAAGAGAATGATGTGGTAAGTGGTGAGACAAAGAATGGGTGATGCACAACCTGTACGGTGCACAAACTCAGATACATAAAAGTAGAGACGGAGAGAGAGAGAAAGCGGAGGGAGGAAGCACGCCAATGCAGTGTCGAGATCAACGCCAAAGCGGTACCAAGCACATACACGTTTTGGGGGCAGGGGGGGGGCGCAAACGTAGCTGTGACAGCAGAAAGAGAGGACAAGAGGAGCGGCACAGGTCGCCGTCATCTACGGAGGAGAGCTTAAAGGAGGACGACGAGAGTAAAAACGTTTCCAGAGAGAAGGGTAACGGCTCTACCTTCTCTGCTGCGTCGCTCCCCCCCCCTCCCACACACACATACATACATACTCCCTTCTACACATCCTACCTGGTTTCTCCTGAAATGAAGGCGGCAGAGAAGGATCATCTAAAAGCCCCAGATAAGCCCAACCAGTAGACACGGAGGACGTGCGTTTCATGATATCTTTTGGTGCGCGTACAGTGCACCACTCCCACACGCAGACGTGTGGATGGGGCAGCGCGTTTCGCTTCCTTCGAGCCGCTTGTCAGCTTAAACTTGCACATGATATCGGATCAGGGTGTCCCTTTGGAGACAGTAAAGGGGATGTGGCGAGGAGAATGCGAATGAGAATGGCACAAAACACTACCGCTGACAGGACAATGCATAGAATCGAGTTGGCGTGCCCTTGAGATGTAACTGGTTCGACTAGCGTTGGCGCCCTCCTCCGTACGTTTTCCCTCGGTTTTTCTTGGACCAAAACTTCGGAAAGAAACCAGCGTAAAGCAAATACAAAACAGCATAGATGCGCATACACACATGCGTATAGGCGCCGAAAAGAAACGCTAACCCCGCAAAATAAAAAATTACACAAAAGGGAGAAGCGGAAGAAAGCTTGAAAGAAAAAGGGCAAGCACGCACTTTCACACCTGCCAGATTTGTGCCTGGTACGCAGATGCAAAGCGCCGAATCTCCATAGCCCCTCAAACATGAGAGATGATGAATGAGTGCTGTCAATCATATACCAGAGGAGCTTGGGTCCCAAAGCGCCCGTGAAGGAGGAGATCGTAGAGCGTGGTGGATGCAAGCTGATTACCTTTCATACCACGTGTCGCCAGCGTTCTTGTGCGAGAGTACACTCAGAAGTCAAGCTGGATAACTCCTCTGCAGTCTTTCTCCGGAGACACAGCAGTCGACACAGATAAAGACTAGAGTGGAAGGTAAGCAGGTCTCTGTGGACTCCGACAAAATAAAAAAGAAATGTAGAAAATGCATGATTTCCTGCTGACTCGCTAATGGTCACGAGCAACATGGGTAACAAGTCACTCTCACCTCCCCCAGCACATCCAATCACGTCTAGTCCGGCCCTTAGAGGTGGTGGCGAGGGAATCTCCTGGTTCAGAGGTCGACAGAAATCCGTGCATCCATGGCCAAACGACACAGGAGCAGCAGTCACGTGCAAGGAAGACCCTTCACACGTGTACCACACGCCGGCGATGAGCATGGCGAGTCTAAGAAAACGCCCAGAGATACGGAAAGGCGAGCTGGCCAGCGCCTCCAAAGGCTTGGGATCGGATAGCCAAAGAATATTTTTATAATTTCGACACCAACGAGAATGCCCCTTCATCTCCCAAGTAAAAAAAAAGTAGACGAAGAGAGCAGCACTACATACATGTGCATATGCATTTTCACGTTTACATTCGCCGTCCTCAAACATGAGCTCAACGCTACTTTACCCCTCGCTTGTGACAGGACCATGGCATGGTGCGGTGTAGCGGAAGACTCCTGTTGCAGGAATGTACCAAAGCCCCTCGTGGCATCACATCAGCCTCAAACCCTACCGACCACCATCAGCCTAATACATCGCCTTACAACCGCTCCCCCTCACATGTTGATAGATACCTGGTGCGTCCACCTCAGAGTGCCATTCGGGTTCCCCAAATACTAGACTGCGAGGTCAGGGTAGGATGCACCTTCGAGTCACGCCGACATCATGTCCTTCGTGCGTGTGTGTATGTGTGTGGCACACGGGTGCGCACCGTCGCAGGTTGCTTCAGTACCACTTCATCCCTGTGTCTGACCACGGACACGAGCGGCGGTACATCACTGCATCGCTATGCCCAAAGAGGTGCTACCGGGGTCTAATATCACACGTCCAAGTTGGCCTCGTCTCTTGTCATGAAGAATCAGCTCTCATGAAACGCAGAAGAAAGCGAAAACGGGAGAGAGAGGGAGGGGGGGGGCAGAAAAGTTGAGGCGCCACAAGAAATGGTGAGAGTCAACTCATGCGAGGTGAACGGACATCCACAACAGAGGAAGCTAGGAAGCGACAGCACAAGGATACCATCATACCAAAAAGAAAAACAATAAACATAAACATACACATACACATACAAAAATGAAAATAAAAAGACGGAGAATGACGATGAAGCCTACTTCAGTATGTCTAGCATAGTTGGTGTGCATGTACGTATGTGCGTGCGTGACGCGAATGTGCGCTCGCCTCCCTGCGGTGGCTGCGGCCCTGTTGCTCCACTTCCTCTGTTGTTAAGCAGGAATGATGAAAGCAGCGTACACTAGGAAAGAACGTGCGGCATACAGGCGCACACCCACACACACCCACACACGCACACATCTATACATATGCGCATCGTTACACATTAGGATACATGAAAACCAGTGACGACAACTATAATAGTGAACGTCGAAAAGGAAAAGGCAGAGGTACACATAAAATGGAAAACGGAAACAAAACAACAACACAGGACAGGTGCAGAGAGCAAATAAATGAAGGAAGCACAAGAACCTGTGATATGAAAGCAGATCAGCATTAGGACAGTAAATAATAAAAAAAGCAGGTGAGGTGGGAAGCAACAGTGCGAAAGATTGATGAGGCTCCTGTAGGCGCACACCGGCTAGAACACAAGAGAATACTGGAAAGGTAAAAGAAAAGAAAACATGTGCAGCGGCACGCAGACTCAATGGTACGGTTCAACGAAAAAAAAGGGAGGCACAGAGCCTGCGCAGACAAGTAGACAGGCGAACTCATGCATAAGAAAGTCAAAGAAAAAGGAAGGAAACAAGCTCCTCCCACATCGAATAACACGCACGCACAAGCACACAGAAGGAGCAAAAAAAAAAAAAAAAAAGATGCTTCGCACATCTAGCTGGGAATACACATTGATTCTACTATGGCATCTCTTCTTATCCACTTCACTACTTCCGCCCCCAGTCCATATTCCACCTCTCTCCTTCCCTCCCTTTCTTGCGCGCGCTCTCACAATTACACTGACGATTCGGTAACTCGCACGGATGCGGTGTTTATGCCCTCCTTTGACGCTTTTGTGGTGCTCGAGCTTCACATTGCGAAGAGCAAAGAAGCCGAGGAGGAAGCAGTAGATGGATGGAAGAGGCAGGTATCGAGTAGAAGAGCGCTGGAGGCGAGATGACAGAATATGGGCTCCTCGAGAGGCGAGTGTGGGAATAGAGAAGATCACTGTACCAAGAAAAAAAAAGTGTGCAGAAAAAAACAGGGGGACAGCCGACGACTGCAGTAACCCACGTCCCGCCACACACTCGAGTCACGAGAGGAGTTGCGCCATTACCTCCCAAAGAAATGTAACCAAGTCAAATCCTAAAAGAGGCAGAGGAAAAAAAAAAGGAAGAGAAAGTCGGTGTCATCCTGCGGACACAAAAAGAATAAAACTGAGCGAAATAACGATTCCGGAAGATGGTGAATGCGAGACAAGCATATATATATGCCACACACACACACACACACACACACCGAGATGGAGAGAGAGGTAGACAACGCAGAAATGACAGAGCACAAACAAGCGAAAAGCAAGAGCACCAGTGAACCCTTTCCGTGAGCACACACACACACGCGGAGAAAAAAAAATAAGCACCGAAAAGAAAGAGAGCAACTCCCGCACGCGAAAACGTTCAACGAATAATACCCATGGCACACCCTGATACATGCGAGAGAGGTGTCGGGCACAGACCAAAGTCACGTACGACCGCTACCGAGAGAGTGCGGCGGCAAGCAATACATATATTTAAAAACGGTGTATGCATCACCGGCCATGACATTCAGACTAACGCTTGTAAACGACCGGCGCGCTACCACCTGTCGATTTCAGCATGCTCTGCGCGTCCTTGAGCATCGTCCCAATGCGGCCAACCTGTGACACCAGCTGTGGGTTCGGCGACCCGCCACTTGCATCGATCTTACGCTGCATCGCTGCCATCGCCAGTTCCGTTTGGGCGATGAAGCGTTTCAGGCTGCAGCTGCGGAGTGGACCATTTTGCACACCCATCATCTTCGCGGCCACCTCAAGCACCGGCTTTGCCACCTCGCCAGATTTTCCCCGGATGCCAGCGACATAAATGCTGTTGCAGGGTCCACCAATGGCAGTGCCAAGCAGCGCCGAGCTGCTGGGCGACGAGAGAATTTTTTCGTACTCCTCGACGCCTTCCCCCGCAAGGACAACAAAGAACGATGGCACGCAGACATCGCCGTCCGATTGTACGATGCGAAGAATAACGGCGATGTAGCCCACACCACCTTTTTCGCGCACCTCATTCCATACCTGTCGCACAATCGGCTCCACCTGTGCCTCTTTGGTAGGTGCAATGCTTGCGCCATAAGGCACATTGCCGAAGAGGGGTGAAGAGGCGAGGTGGAGATCGTAGTAGGGGGAGTTATCGGCCAGCATGTCCTTCACCTTCTTGTCTTTCGACACCGTCACCGACCAGAATGCCTCGCTGTCTTTTGGGAGGCTGCGCATAATTATAGTGATCGTTTTCACCGCCATAGAGATGCCCACAGTGCTGCCTCCCACGTCGCTCGTCAGCATGGCGGCATTGTAGCCGTCGAGCACGATCTTGTGTATCTCATCGACCATGGGGGACTGAATCGACCCTCCCTTTACCTGTACCACTTCTGTCGGGGTGTAGTGCTGTTCATTAATGATCAACTCCTTGTCCGTCACTTCCATTGGTGTCGTCTTAGCCGAAGCGTTGGTATCTTCGCCATCGTCGATGATAACCGCAGCAACACGAATCGGTGCCTTCATCTTCCCGCCCGCATCCTTCTCTGCCTTCCCGCGCGCTGAGGGAGTTGCATCGGTAGCCTCCTCAGGCTTGCCGCCATTCATGGCCGGTGCCTGATTGGCGCGCTTGTCGCCCACGTAATATGCCGGCATCATCTCCCCACGGCACTTGAGAAGGTTGTCGTAATCGTCGTGCATGATCTGCAACCGCTTCAAAACTGTTGTGAGCCGGTCACGCTCCTCCCCTTGGGCCTTCTCCAGCTTCGACCTATTCGACTCGATGCCCTTTTTGGCGTAGTCGATAAACGCCATTACACTGCCATCGCGGCTGGTGTGGTTTGGCTGCTTAGTCAGTGCACGCATGTCAGTCAGACTCTTCTTGGCAGTCTCATTCACCACATGGTCATTGCCGACGCACACAAGCAGTGCAGTGACACACGGGCCGCCGATCGCGTAGGATAGGAGAGAGCGAGAGTATTCCGGATTCTTTGACAGCGCACCACAGACGCCTGCCGCCGACGGACCGGAGACCACCATGAAGGATGCCACAATCACGTCGTCGTTTGTCTGCAGTCGCTTCAGCACCGCCGTCATGACAATCATAGAGTCAGGTTCCTTGAGGTGGGCCGGAGCGGTTTGTAGCGCCTGCTCAAGTGCCGGCCTCACTTCTGAAGCCTGCCGCAGTGTCTTGTGGGTCGTGTCGGCGAGGACAGGTCCGAAGAGCGGCGACGATGCCGTGGAGAGGGGCTTGGGCCCCGCTGACGCCGAGCCGTCCGCCATCAGATCGCAGAGTACCTGGCGCTTGAGCACGACGGACATGAAGAGCTCAATATACGTGTCCTTCGCCTGTGCCGGGGGCGACTCAAACGCCTTCACAAGGATGCCCGCAACGCCTTTCCATGTGTACTGGTCTTTGAGTGGAATGCACGACTGCGTCTCTGCGGAGAGCAGCGCGACGTTTCGACCCTTCCCGAAAACTGTGCGCAGCGTGTTGAGCGTCTGGGACTCGGGCATGTCTTCCGGCTTGGCTCGGACTACCACCTCATCAGCCTTGGCCTGCTCCCCAGAAATTCTTGCTGTCCCCTCGACGCAGACGACAAGACGCACCTGCTTCTCCGCCTCGGGTGTCGCGTTTGGCGCGGTATCAGACGCCGCTGCGGCTGTTTCTGCAGTCTTCTCTGCAGTGGAAGCCTTCGATGCAGTCGCCGCAGGTGCACCGTTTGCGGCCACGGGTACCGCAGGTGCACCGTTTGCGGCCACGGGTACCGCAAGTGCATCAGCCTTCTTCGCTGCAGCCTCGCCGCTTTGGGGTGTCGTTGCCGGCTGACTCGCGGATGAGTTGCTGCGAACGAGGCTGTATGTCATGAGTGGTGTTTCCTCAGGTTTGGCCAGCAGATCCTTCGCGTCCTTGAGCATGCGGCTGATCTTCGCAATCGTCTCGGGGGACGCCTTCGTGTTGGCTGCCGCTGCGCGCTCGGTGTAGTCGATAAAGCGCTTTACGTTTCCACTGCGCGTCGGTGTGTTCTTGATTTCGCGCAGGGTCTGGGAGTAGGCAGCGGCAGCGCCGACCAGCTGCTCAGCATCTTTCTCTGGTACCTGTAGAATGGCCACAGTTCGACTGGCGCCGCCTATCGCATTGGTGAAAAGAAGCGCGAAGTCGGTGGTAGCATGCTTTTCGGCTACCTTTAGATTCTTCATACCTGTGTCGTTTGCCAGGGCGACCAGCATAGATGACACGTATACGTCCTTCCCCGGCGCACCGCTGTTCGTGGTGCAAGGTCGGATCTGCTTTATCTTGTACATGATGACGACGAGGCCCTCTTTCACAGCCTTAGCGGTAGTGCTGGTGATCAACTCAGCCGCCTCAGCCGCCGTCTTGATGTCTTTCTCAGACGTGTTCATCACGCATGGGCCGTAGATCGGGTTGGAGCACATCTCCGCCTTCACAGGCTTCGCTTTCGCATGAAGGAGGTCCATGATGTTGCCAGTTTCAACAAATGCCACGGCCGTCGCCTTCACTTGCGTCACTTGCGCCTTGTCCTCCGCGAAAGAATCCATCATGCGCTTGACAATGGCAGTGATAGGGTCAGTGCACGCAGTGTACGGCTGAGAACCGCAGAGGGCCAGAATAGAGACATTGTGGCCGCACTGCGTCTGTTCCACGACATCCTTCAGCAACTCCGACTTGTCTATATTAACCGAGGATACCGCCACCTCGTCCATCTGATACGTGGTTGTCCCCAGAGTCACAGACTTCTCGGGGCCCTTCAGCATCGACTTATTCGGCACCACGGCGATGACGCGTACGTTGTCGTTCACCTGCTTCGAAAGACGATGCGAAGACGCCATCGCCGTCGGCACAGCACGGTCACGACCTTTCTCCGCATCCTTCGCATCCGTATCCTTCTTGTCCGCCCCAGTATCCTTCGAAGCATGTGTCTTGCTCTCCTCGACCGCAACAGTCGCCTCACTACGCGCAGCGGGCTTCGGGTCCGAGCCTTTCGTCGTGACTGCCGTGACTGCTGTGTCACCCTTCGCTACCTTGTCATCCTTTTCGCCACGCATCTCCTCGTGAAGGGACGAGGAAGGCGGCGGGATGCTCGGGTCCTCCTTAACATGCGAGGAGTAATTTGACGGCGCACGCCAGAGGCTACCGAAGGCACCACCGACATACCCGCCAGTGCTGCGAAAATTCAAACGGCTGTCGTTGCGGCCGATGCCGTACATGGAGCCGATGCCGTACATGGAGCCGATGCCATACATGGAGTTCATGCCGTACATGGAGCCCATACCATACATGGAACCCATTGGACCACCCATGCCGTACATGGATCCCATTGGATCACCCATGCCGTACATGGACCCCATTGAACCACCCATGCCGTACATGGATCCCATCCCTCCCATGCCATACATGGATCCCATCCGGTTGCCTCCCATGCCGTACATGGAGCCCATTGGGTTGCCTCCCATGCCGTACATGGAGCCCATTGGGTTGCCTCCCATGCCGTACATGGAGCCCATTGAGTTGCCTCCCATGCCGTACATGGAGCCCATGCCGTTTCCCCCACCGCCTAGGAAGCCGTAGTTGCCCGCCATACTGCCATTCATACTGCCGAAGCCACCTGGACCCATCGAGCCGTATCCCCCCAGGTAGTTTTGCTTGCCCTCGCCCACCACATAACTGTCAGCGTCCATCGGACGAAATTCATTCTGTCCCATGGCGTCTGCGCCGTTGGCACCCACAGAATTGTAGAAAGGGGCGCTCGTAGAGTCATAGCCGTTGGCGGCCGCAGCGTTCTGCGAAGCCGGACCTCCATACGCTGTTGTCGGGGCCGCAGCAGGAGCTGGCGCACTGTATGCATCTCTGCTAGGAGACATAGCGGGGCGGCCAGTTGGTGCAGTCGTAGAAGCCGCCGTCGATGAGACAGGGGCAGCGCCGGTGCCAGCGGGCTTGGCATCGCTTTGCATAGCCGCAAAAGGGGCAGGTTGCGTGGATGCTGTAGTACGTGATCTCACCGACGATTTCCGCGGCAAGGACGAGGGCGCTGCTGATGATGCGCTGCTCTGCTGCCGCGGGGTACGTGCACCGTTACTTGACGACGACTTGTGATCACTGCCTTTCATGCGTGCAGGGGGCACTGACGAAGGCTTTTTATCTCCCGATTTGGATTGCGCCGAGGAGCGGCGGTGGCCGACCTTTTCTTTTTTCGTGCTGGAGGACATCTTGACAGTCGAGATGTATCACGCAACGAAGCACACACACATACAGAGTTGGGGAGCCCCAGAAAGAGATCGCAAGCAGAGGATGTGGGGTGGCGAATACACGGCCACTCTGAGAGACGTGAACAAGAAATGGAACCACAGCACCACGGAAAAACCACAGGAGGGAAGAGAGGTTTGAGAAGGGTAGAACAGTGGAATCAAACCACAAAACACTGAATATATACGCGTGCAGAAAAACCGGACACACACAGAGGCACGAGAAAACAGTAATAAGATTAGCGAAACAGATGGAAGCTAACTATGAACCGTGCAGTGGCCACACCAGCAGAGAGGTGGGAGAGGGAAAGAGGTGCAGCGTACGTGAAGGCCCGCTCAACGCTACACACTAAACCACACGTCTTTTGAGAGAAGGAGAAGGGAGACAAGGCGCCTGGGGACGCAAACCAGAGAAGACGAGGACGGCCGAAGCCAATGTGGGGGCACGAAATCAAAAAGAAAATCGCGGGAATATGGGAGATCTCAGAAAGAGAACCACAGAGTCTTTAGAAATAAATGACGTGATGCTACCCTTGAAGTGGCTGCTGTGTCCATATGTGTACGCTCCTATTCGTTTTTATTTCGTGTTTGACTTTTTCCACCTACGCTTGCCACGACGGATGCGCGCCCACCCGCTTGCGTGAACCAAAACGCACGCGCGGTCACTCAATGAAGAAATACACAGAAGCTTGAAGAAAGCAAAAAAAAAGGAAAACGTAAATGCGCGATCAAAAGAAGAGAAGGGTGCTACTGATCGCGTATACGTCTGTCTGAACGTGTGTGTATGTGTGTGTGTATGTCAATGGAGAGCGGGGGGGGGGGCAGGGTTGAAAAGAGGTGGTCAGGTGCACACTAGGCGGATAAAGAGACACAGATACTGCAAAGCACGAGCTGCGCGTGCACATGAATCGAAGCATGAGCAACACGGCCGTTCATACGAAAGGAGTCTGTCACATGTCTTTTGTTTTCAAGGCGTCGAAAATTTTTGTGATTCATTGACCGCGTCTTGGCGTGCAGGTGTGCCTCAGCGCACTTTGGTGCCTCGTATGCCATCTCCGGTCAATGGAAGCTCAACAACGCAGATGTTCACCGTGGTGGCAGTAGCGGGGAAGGGACCACCACAATTGTGCATGGCAACACTGAAGACCATAGTCGTTTCTCTCCAGCTAACTTCATGCAACGGAGCCCAAACAGTACAAGCACAGGTCGCGGTCCATTGACACGACACGAGGAATTAACTCGAGGGGGAGACACGTGTACAAAAACACTCGAAAGCGGTGGCACGTCGCAAAATGGCTGACGCAGCGGGCGAGGGGAGGCGAGGAGCGCAAAGGAGGAAAACAAACGCCTGCAGACAAGTAACGGGCGATGGACTAAAAGTACCTGGAAATCTCAAACGCAGCGAAGTTCGCCTCTGTGCCACAGACGCCACAGCCTCGCAGTCGCTGCTAGAGATTGGATACCCTCTAGTCTCTCCTCCGCCATTTTACCACCACAAAGGCAAAGATGAGTTCTCATACGGGTCAACGTGACGGAGAGGGAAGTTTTAGGGCACACACACACAGAACAATACATGTCCATGCGCCGAGATAGCGAAGGGAAGGTAGAGAGTAACAAAAAATAGCAGTACTTATCATCATCGCGTCAGCCCACACACGCACACACATACGCACATATGTATGCACGCGTGCACATAAAAGAAGCGCCACGTCGGGAAGTGGCGAGAGAAAAAACGGACACGGCCGCGTAGAAATGTGATTCGCACTATCTGAGCACTTCCAGAACGGCACACGCGCATCCACAGGCCACATTTACTCAGATGCACTACATCCCGCGAACAGACAACAATAGATGGATGCTACTACAACGTCAAACAAGATTTCAATATATATATATATATGTATATATATTTCACATGAGGAGACGAGCACCGAGTACTGCCCCGCGTATAAAGCCGCTATGAATGGTTTACGAATGCAAACGCGGCGGAGAATGTCACCGGCGTGCGTTGGCGCGGAAGATGAGTCGCACAAATACTCTGTGTGCGCTTGTGTTATCACGAGGAGCTTGAAAGGAGAGCTTGTCAGAAGCACAGTCATTAGCTGCAAGAGACTGCAACGTAATTGCCGGCTCGACACACATGACGTGTGCGCCTCACGGCGTGGCCACCTCCTCGCACAGCCACTCTGCGCTTTCCAAGAGTTGCTCTACCGTTTCTCTCCTCCTTTCCTTGCACCCATTGCAGGGCAGCTCATCCAATTTGTAGGGCACCTCACCGCTGCATTTTCATGACAGCGAAATTCAAGTGCCACGTGGAAGGAAACAGGGTAAGGTGAGGGAGTCGATAAGGATGGAGAGCAGACGAGATAAACAGACAAGAGCGCACAGAACGGTGAGGGAGGGAGGGAGACCTGGAATGCTGCAAAAAGCAAAAGAAAAACGTCATTCCAACCGTCGGCTAACGGTGCTGATTCATTGCTGAGGGAAAGTGTGCCTGTTCAAGGCAGGTTTACAGGGAAGCTTGGCGATGTCTGGGTAAAAATAAAGCAGGTTGGCAAAGTAACGAAGTGTGTCCAGTTAAGGTAAGGATGAGCGTTACGAGAGAAAAAAGAACGGGGTATGTCCCAAGTTGAGGGAAACAGGGAGGAGATCTCAGGAGAGCGTTATTGCTGAGGTAGGTGCACAGCGATGTAAGCGGTCAGAGAAAAAATTGCGGGGCTGTAGGAAAGGTGGTGTAACCACTCAGCTTTTCATTGAATCGCGTCATTCTTACATGTACACATCCCACACGCAAATGAGTTCTCTCTACCAGTGCCGATCAAAATCGGTATTGAGTTTCTGAATAATTTTTGTGTGATCCCAGACATCAACAGAGAGCATATCTATTCGAGTGAAAATAAGGACTTGATACACGTCTGCATGAATGGATTCGTGTGTGACTGTGCTTGTCTAAAGGAGAGCATCGGCGTCGCAAACGTAAGCACACCTTTCAGAAAATAATATGTTGCCCTGTGGATGCGTCAAAAGACAACGAAATCAGACGGCGATGAAAGGTGAAGAAACCGTGGAGATAGGTCAAAAGCAAGCTAGATGGAGTCGAAGAAAACTTAATCATCTTCACCACGGACGCGTGGTCCGAGGGCTACCGTCCGAAGAGGCAAGAGACAAGGCAGAGCTACGAGGTCATAGAAAAGCTTCCAGACTTTGTGTTCTCCCTCTTTCGGTACGTCAACTGCGCTACAAGAGCTCTGCTTGATGGTGGGTGACTTCGCCCCACGTCCAATAGCCCAAAATGACGACGGTGTAGAGCATTACACATGCTCCCTTTCTTATACGCAAGAAGTCCGTTCCAGAGATGGTGCAGATTTTGGTGGGATCGGAGTGCAGAAGACGTCCAGTTTGCGTTCTTTTTTTTCTTCTTCCGTTTCAGCTTCAGATTTCGGCACTCTCAACACGGAATCGCCTGAGCGGAGCGTTGCCGAGTAGAGCCTCTTTCCTTCTCTCCCGGTCGCTTCCGCGTGCATTCCTTTCAGATCTGGCGCTAGCGGACACATGAGGGAGCAGCACGGGAAAGGTACCAGAAATACAGGAGACTCAAAGAAAGAAGCCAGAGACAGTTCACATCGAGTGCAAAATAATCGGCACACACACACACGCACCCACAGGCCCATGGAAAAGCGTGTAGTGAAACACCCACGGAGACACAAAATCCGCAAAAAAGCATTCCTGTACACGTACATGGACGCGGACTCTCTGGGCACGATAGTAGCCGAAAAAAGGGAAAAAGGAACAAAAATAGGAGCAATTATGGGGAAGAAAAAGGGCTGGGGGAGAAAAATGGACCTAAAGAGAAAAGCGCAAGACGACGTCGAAAACAAAAAAAAAAAAATAATAACTGCCACCATCGCCTCTTTCACAGCCCAGCACTCTACCCCCTTCGTCGTGCATCTCCTCCACCTTCTTATTTTTTTTTTCAACGTCCACACATTCACCTATCTGAGTATCCGAAAGACATGCAAAAACAAAGAGACAGGAAGGGGGCACCTCCCCATGCCCATTTAGGTCATGACCGGAAACAAAAAAGCATCTGACACCGTCACTACAGAACACAAGAGTGGAGAGTGGAGGCAAGAGCAGGGCAGGGGTGATGCCGCTACACACACAGTCACGGGCAGTGAGAGAAACATTAGGAAAGGAGGCAGATCATGAGGTAAAGCACAAGAATGGTGTGCCGTGTAGAGCTAGAGTCAATAGAAGCCAGTAAAGAAATATATATATATATATATATATATATAGACACCACAGCAGCTCTGACACGAATCCTCGTAGCGAGGCTCCGCTCCGTGAGAAAGAGACGAGGCTGCCGGAAAGGGGGGAAAAGGCTTGAAGAGGGTATCCCTGTACACGGACTTTCCAGTGTTTGTTCCTCACTCACCATCATCAATCCAACCACAGCGCGACTGCCAAAGGCACACACGAAGAAGCCTACTCCAAAATCAAAGATGTTGCCGAACACACCCACACCCCCACACACGCACACACGCACACAAAGGGGGGATGCAGAGCGCACACGCGGGGAATGAGCACCGACAAAAAACGATGAGGAGTACAAAAAAAAAGAAATATGGATACTCATCCACGGTGTGCCCACTTCCCTTTCTTTCGCTGCTCTTTCTGAGCATTGGTGAGTTGGTGAGCTCGCGCAACGAATGCGCAGTCTTCCTTGTGCGTGTGTATCTGTGCGCACCTGTGTCTCCTATTCTCTTGCCCACTTTTTTCTACCCTTTCACCTCCCCCCCCCCTCCGCAGCACTTCGTATGCAAATGTTTGCCTTCCACGCATCGACCCTGGTGTCCTCAAGCCCATGCTTGTTGGAAACACAGGCGCAGGCATGCACATGAGGGGTGTTAGGGAGAAGAAAGATAGGAAAAAAATAACGGAGGACAAGGTAGAGAAGCATGTTTAAAATATTCAAATGAGAACTCCAGGCAGAGAGACAGGGGAAGCTGGATCACGGAAACACTCTTTCGGATGAGCTATATTTAACTTGGTAGCCACATGATACGGAGCAACAAAACAAAGTCGGATTGGAAGCCGTAAGAGTGGTGCGGCAACGTGAAGGGTGGGCTTAGTGGTAATCAGTGGCAAGAGGAGGTCTGTTTGTGAACAGAGTTTGCGCTAGGATACAAACGGCAGGGAACCCTGCTGCTGTGTTTTTTTTTTCCTTGTCCTTCCTGCGCATTGGTATGCCTCTAGATACCCTGCGCTTTCTCTTGTCAGAGAACGTCGCAAAGGAAAAAAAAAGAAAGACAGAGCCAATCGCAGTACAAGATACTCAGAATAGCTAAAATCAAGCGCATCAGGGGACGCAAACCACAAGGCGGGAGATGAGGTGGCTGAGGCAAACAGTGTAAATCAAGATGCTCAACGTCGCGTGCGCATGTAAAGAGACATCTGCGCGGTGAAAAAGACAACCGCATATCTGCGTCTGGCCACAGGGGTAGAGGGAGGGGGGAGAGCTGAAGGGAAGTCGCGGAGGATGGCGGGGATGGATCTTGTCGTTCTGTGTTCACAAACAGTTCATGTACTTTCACTGGCGCGAAATCAGACATACAGGGAGGGGGGTAGAGCAAGCAGAAAAAGTACGTCGCTGTGGAGTTCAAGGGGGCCTTCGCCGTGTTTTCTGGCTCTGTTGAGGATCACGTCACACATGTGTTGGGGATTGCCAGATACAGGGGGCGGCTTCTGCTCTCCGCTCTTACAAAACGACTTGCTTTTCAAAGACGTCTACAAAAACGCAGGGTAGACCCTTCTTCATCCACCACGTCCTATTCACCACGTCCCATCCATTGACAGGCATGGTAGGAGTCGGGCAAGGCTGGATTCACTTGGACTCAAGAATACAAGTAAAGCCAGTTAGCATCCTCCTCAGCACAAGAGCGAGGAAAAGATAGCCACCACGCTTCACACTAATATATATATATATATGCCCTTAGGTCGTGGTCCATACCCCACCCAAACGATAACAGCAGGAGACCCTCCCTCCCCCCTTAGCAGAGGGCCAATAAAAATTTGTCGTGAGAAGAGAACACAAGAGTCAGGGACAACATAATTATCGAACTTCGTGAATGACGTGTGGAGAAAAATCTTCACATAAAATGCCCAAAAACGGGGACGGAGGAAGTTGATACCCATGAGATTCCTCCACAAAACACAACAATTTGAATAACGCATCGGCTCTGGGGGTACCACCACAGCCAAGATAAGTACATACATGGAGGAGGGTAAAGACGTCCTCATGGCGTGCGTGGGAAAAGAAGGACAGCAGTGTGCTCCATCATTCTTCACTGTTTTCAGACGCGCGTACATGTCACAGCCTTTTTTTGCTGTTCTGGTCAATGCAAACCGACGTTTGATCTGGTTCTTTGTTCATTTTCTCTTTGAACAGGAAGGGGGAGGTTGAGGTTCTCACCCAGATTCAGAGCTCGTTCTGGTATGGCCCATCGGGCAGACACACTTACACAGGCAGACGTGTGCAAGGATACCCTCCCTCTCCCTCCCTTTTGCTTTTTCTCGTGTCCTACCTCCTTCCTTGACCTGAAGTGGCACAAACGCAGGCGAATATATATATATATATATATATATAAGTAAGCGAAGAAGCGCAACACACAAATGACGACAGAAAAAGAGAAACGACAACCTTTAGCCACGAGTACATGCACAAGCGAAAATCAAAGATGGGAAAGGAAGGGTGGATGAGGAAAAGGGGGCAGAGACGGCTATGTGTCTCCGGGTAAACTTGACGGTGATTCAGCAGGTCTACATAAATACAGAACTGGAGAGGTTTCCCAAACCCAAACTCTTCCCCTTCCCTCATAGAGACCAATGTATGTATGTATATATACATATATATATACATGTATATATACGCCTCATCACATTAGCCTCGCCTGCCTCGCATATCGACTCCCTCCCCTACCGACGCCACCTGATACTACAGCCTTAGGAAAGGGAAAAAGAGGGGGGAAGACAACGGTGAGCAGATGCATACCGCTTCTGCTGCCGCTGCGGAGCATCTCTCATCTCCGTGCACCAAAGCACGAATACACAAAGTGAGAAGAGAACAGACACATGTTACCTAAACGCGAAAGAAGGGTAAACAATGAAAAGTTCACCGCAACCATACACGCGAGGAACAGCTGCATATAGCACAAAGATTTGTGTGCGCGTGTATGTATGTGTGTGTGTTCTACCAAGTACATCCACAAAGAACAAGGACAACGAAAAGAGTATCCAGCGAACAAGAATGCAGCACGACTGAAGAGGGAGAACACAAATGAAAACGACGAGGGACGCACGCAAGTAAGCGAGCAGAGTGGAAACGGGAGCAGGAAACAGACACACAAGGACGCGGTGGCAGGAGAGAGATAGAGACACATACAAATAGGCAGAGAAAGACACGTGGGCTAGAAACAGCCAGACACTTGAACACATAAGGACGCCTCCTAGTGAGTACCCTAAGCAGGCACCAACAGTGCACAATATAGGGCCCCCCGAAAAGGCAGTCTGAATGGAGAAAGCCGGAGAGTAGGCTGGTGTAGATGAGGGGTGAATGTAGTAGGATAACAACCCCACAGACCGCAAGAAAAAGAAAGCAGAAGTAATCGGCAGCGTCGCCCCGTCACCTCAACCATGTGGGCGCAAACAAAAACGTGAGCGGAGGAAGAGAGCCAACACAAAACTTTTAAAAAGCATACATCGCACCCCCAGGAAAGAAGACGAGGGAAGCAAGGAAGAAGCTAAAGGCAAACCAAAGAATAATGAATCGGTGAAGAACGCCGACGACTAAAAGAAGCACCGAGTCCACTACGGCAGCGACGGCGAGAGAGTGGAGGAGGAAGACCAGCAGATAAGCCAAATAGAGAAGCACAACAACAGCACATGGTAAAGAACTACTGCACAAGAGGAGCGTCGGGGCTTCGAGAGTCACGTTCGATGAGGTGGAATAGCGGGCAGACTCTCTGCATCGAAGTGAAGGGTGAGCGAAGACGCGGAGGAAAAGAAGAAGAGAGTCGTGGTAGAGAAGGGCAGACCGAGATAAGAAACCAGCCAGGTCAAGTTCACAGACAAGCAAGAAAAAGAAGTAATGGAATACACACAATGAGGCGGGATACAGTTGCTGGCACACAGCATGAAAGGGGGGCAGAAGTGAGCGAAAATAAAGATATTCAAAAAAAAAAAACATATAAAAAAAGCAACAGAAGCCAGGGTCCAGGAGAGCAAGCAAGCAAAAGAATGAGGCCATTAGCACCCCCCACACACACACGCATTCCTGCAAGGCCACGGGTGAAGGCTTCGAACGCGGACGTCACGCCCTCCTGTGCAAGTACGTGTGCCTTCGGCGATGCAGTGACGCTGTCTTCTCTCGCCATACACTTTGAGGCGTCGGTCAGTCTCTTGTTAGCCGTTTCACTCCTTGACCTTCACCTTTGACCTCGGTGTAATTTCATCAACTCTTGCCATCGTCCGTTTTCTCCTCAGTAGTCGAAATCCCCCGCTACGCCCTCATCCGCCTGCGAAAGCGAGTCACTCAAGTCTCCATAAGAATGGACATCCTCCCGATTGTAGATATGCGGCACTACCGGCGCCTCATCGAAGACAGCATGTGCCATCGGCATGTTCGGAAGAGGCATCGACTGCTGCATGGGGGGTCTCGGCAGGTTGTGCGAGAAGTCGGCGTTGCCCTTCACCTTGCTGCGCACCTCCACTTCGCCCCACTGCTCACCATTGCGCATAGCTGCCTTGCGCTTGAAATTGATACCACCATAGCCGGTCGCCGAGCGGCCATCCACGTTTCGGCGGTTTGTCACGCGGCGCGGCTTGCCAACGTCCTCTCCATCCTCAATGTCGCCACGGTAGCTCCGCACTGCTTTCAGCCCGTCCATGCGCCGATCGTCGCCACGGCATGCCATATCTCCGTAGTACTGCTTTAAATCCTCATTTTCCTCCTGGCCAATGCCACATACACTCATGCCGCCACGAGTGCTGATGCCCACCTGGGTGTCACGATCGCGAGTGCTCGTGAAGATGCTGCCGTGACGGGCCATGCCCGAGCTCCCGCCTTTGTTGCTGCGCGAAGCGATGGAACGGCTGCGTGACACGCCGCTCTGCTTGCGGCACATGTCAGCCGAGGGACCCGTAAAGCTTCTCGACGACTTCAGCGCTGGCAAACTATCACCCCCAGACGTTTGTGGGTAGCCGTTGTATTGATCGGCTCCATTCGCATTGCCGACCCCGCCATTCGTCTGCTGCTGAGGGTATCCACCGTACTGACCATATGAGTTGTAGTTGTCATACCCTTGGGAAGGCAGCTGCTGCGTCTGGTAAGTGAAACTCTGCATCTTACTGACGAAGCCGCCAGCGGGGCCCTGATTGCCACCGTAGACTTGGCCGTAGCCCCCGTAGTCCATGGCTGGAGAAAAACCGCGTGTGTGCATGTGCGTGTGTGTGTGTGTGTGTATGGGCTGGCGGAACCGTGAAAACACCAGCAATATAGGAAACAGATACAGGAGCAGGTGTAGGTGAGCACAAAAATCCGGAGAGCAAACAGGAAAACACAAGAAGGGTGCGAATCAATAACGATGGAGTAGCGCACCCACCGATTCACAGATGCGGGAGCGGAAGGGAGAAAAGGAACGGTGAGCTGGGACGAACAGACAGCTAGAGCAATATGGATGCAAGCGCGATCGCGCGCGCACACACACGTACAACGAAGCCGTCGAACTGAAACAAGCCCACAACAAAGAAAATGAAGCGCAGAGCAAGTACACACATACACACACAGTTTCACAGACACCGACACACGCACAATACTAAGACCGCAGTTCAGGCGGCCTCTGAAGACACGCAACCAGGAGAGAGATTCGTAGGAGGTGAAGACAGGCTTAGAAGGCAGGAGCTATGGGGTGCACAACAAGTGGAATCACGTGTACGTTGCACAAGGGAGAAAGGGGGGGGGTCGGAATGAGTAAATAGAGCGAATGTTGTGTTGCGATCTGCGTAAACGTGACACCACCACCGACGATGAGACAAACAAAGACAAGGGCACGATATGCGGTGCGGCTACAAGAGAAAAGGACAAGAGGGGGAGAGCGGAACCAGACAGTTGGAAAGGATGAGAAGACATCGAGTAGGGTTGCAACGCCTACCCTCATAGGGGGTACAGTAGCATGACATGGTACCCAAGCTGGCCGCACGACGAGAGCCAAAAAGCACCGAGACGATCCCCACAGCATGCAGTGTGCCCCACTCTCGAAACGTAATTCCTCTTTACAGAGCGAAGAAACGGCGGATAGATCCGTGCACGCGTGCATTCAGCCTTACATTGGCACGCGGGCCTCCGACAGCACTCCACCGCCTACTCACCACGTCATCATCCTTTACACGACCACAGATGTAGTCCATCATAGTAGGCAGTGAGGAAGAGTAGGCAGTGTATACGGCCCATCCTTCTTGGTCCGTTGCCGTAGTCAGCCTGCACGACGTCTTCCATGTTCTGGAGTACGCGTGCGTTGTTGACGTCATTATTTCTTTTTCATCATCCGAATTTACCGAAATCGAGCCTACATAAACGGAGCGAAGAGAGCGAGAAGGTTGCGCACACATACAAGACAATAATAATATGGAGAGCATCAGTGCTAAAGAGAAAAAAAAGGAACACGCAAGCGCTCAAATCATGCGTACGTTGGATATGAGTGTGTGAAGGGGGAGTGGTGTGCGGGGGCGCGTGTGGGCCGAACGTCCGTTGAGAGCCCGGATGCCAAGAAGCCATTCGATGCTCCTCACACCCATACTCACACGATAGTCCTCCCACGTACACGGTGCTTTTACGAAAGGGCCCCTGGACCATAACAACGGAAGAGGAGCGAGCAAATATAGAAAAACGCAAGACAGAGGCAACAGAAAGGGAATGAGCGTGGACGACGACTCACATTTACACATAATGAAGCACAACTCAACGGAGGGAGAAGCAAATACATATACAAAACGAGGGAGAGGGAGGGGGGAAACAGAGACAGAGAACGATGCCACACAGACTCACCTCCCCGCACACGAAAAAGAAAATAAAAAGCATAGCACCACACTCAAAAAGCGCAAAGACGCGAGAAGAACAATGCGTATAGAAGGCAACGAGATACATACACACACACACACACACACACACATGCATACACGCATGCATATATGTATATGTATATATATATATATATGTATGTATATATGGATGCGTAGGCAGAAAGAAACAGAGCCTTTCCACTTAATGAGTAAGACAGAGAAGGGGATCCAGATGACAAAAAAGAGAAAGTGGAGGAGGAAAAAAAGGACACAAACATATTTTTGTCCTCGTTTACAACACTTCACGTGCCCAAGACGTGTGTGAGTAAAAAGGAGATGTGCGTAAGTGCCATAAATACGCAACGAATTCACGCAGAGTCTCGCACACATATATCCACGCGGCATGTGCAGCCAACGACACAGTGCCTTCGCATGCATTCGCACCTCACAAAATAAAAGGATATATAAAGAGTACCAAGAGTGATGAGTAAGCAAGAGAAAAAGGAGACAGGAAAACAACAGTACCGAAAAAAAAGCATACAGTCGCACGTCACCACACACCCACAGGCAGAAGACGACGGCAATATGCAAAGACAAATACACAAGAGAGAGAGGCAAGGAGTAGAACAGTCGCTGAGAGAACTAATGAAAAAGAGAAAGGGCCACGTCCAATCACCACGCAACAACCACAACAACTGCAAAGGCACACAGAGCGCACAGGCACGTACGCATGTTTTGAGTACTGTGTATATATTGTTTTTTTTTTTTAATGCACGCGCGTATAGGAGGGAAAAGGTGCACGAGTGAAGCAAGTGATTCCCTCGTCAAAAAAAGCCAGGAAGCTCGACAGAGGACAAGCAGAGAGAAACCAAAGAAATTTAAAACAAAAACAGAAAAAAATAGAAATAAAAATAGAAAAAAGACGAAGAGATGAAAAAAAAAAACCGTCACGGAAGACATAAAACGATAATAGCGCACAGGTGCAGATACAGGAAGCCAATCCGCATCAGCGGCACTCGGTAGTGGCACGCCATCGCAGACCAAGAGAAAAAAAGAAAGGGAATGGAAAAATAAATAAATAAATAAATAACAATAGTGTCCATACCTATACATATGCATGCATACACACACACACACACACACACATATGTATAGGTATATAGATATATAGATATCGATACACACATATAACACACAAGGAAGCGAAATTAGTCCAGCATATCGACGATGATACGAAGCTAAAAAAAAAAAACTCGGCAGTTCACGCGCATGGGAAAGTAAGAGAAGGCACAGCAAGATGAGTATGGAAGACAGCTGAGGACGATGTGAGGTGCCTATGTGAAGGGCGGGTGTCGAAAAACAATGCACTAGCCCATCCACACACCCACACACCGAACGACTGAACAGAGACAAAAATCGAACAATGCAGGGGTATAAATAAGTATGAAAACGAACGTCGGCACCGCCGAGCAGCATCAGCTGCTCCTCACCAACTCCATTCACCAAAACAAATGAAGAATAAACACAACACGAACCCATCTGGGAAGAATCTATATGCACACACACAAATTCGAGAAAGGACAGCACCACAACGCCCATGAGTACACGTCCACCCCCTTTGGCACCGAGCACGAGCGCTTGCGTAGGACAACCGACATTCCAGTTATGCCCGTACCACACGCCTTCCCTGAAACATTCATGTGTTTTCCTGTCGGTCTTCCGCTTGATTCGTCTGCATCTGTTCGGGGCGCACCCCGCATCCGTTCATCCGTATAGGGTGCCTTCCCTTCCCTCCGGTGTCGTATCGCACAATCCGCTCTGGATCGGGCACTGCACACGAAGGAAGCGAGACAGAGAGAGGAGACAGAGAGGAGAGAGACCGAAATATACACAGAGGCGGCAAAGAACCAGGAGAGTCGTTCACATGGAGCAGAGAAAAGGTGTAAAAAGAGACCTTCTTCCACCCAGCTCGGGAAGGAGGGGAAAGTCGTACAGATACACACCACCCGCAACACGGACACGCACAGGAAACAAAAAAAGGCACCATTAAACAATGAACTAAGCCCCTTTTTCCATCCTCCATTTCCTTCCCTCCTCCCGCATCGTTCCAAGCCACTGGCAGCGGGGGTGCCACAAAGAGCCCGGGAATAGGCGAAGATGTAAAGGGTGTCAAGTAAGAAAAAAAAAATTGTGCTCAGGGGGAAGGAGAGTGGCAAGAGAAGCATAGGCATGAAGCGCACGCAAGAGAAACAAAAGCAATCGGTATGCACATCTCCCTCTCTACATATATTTGCACACGCACGACAACACATTAGAAACGCATCAGCAATGAAGGCAAGCATCGTCACCCACAACGACGCCGTGAACACCTCATCTATAATAGAGGGCAGTAGACAGACATAACCAACATACAAGGTAGAAGTATACAAAAGGAAAGACAAACAATGAAGACGCTTCACGTACCCCCGCCTCTCTGCACACGCACACCCTCCCACGCGCACACTCCCCACTCCTCGCCATTGTCCTCACTTTCTTTCTCGTGCTGTGTCGGTCCCCGGGCACTCTCCCCCTCCCCCTGTGCGACACCAAAGCGGTGATGGAAAGCCTAACACACCATCCCCTGCCCATCCTGCCACGTGGTGTACTTACACAGAAGCGACATAGGAGCCGTGTTGTGTTCTCCAACAAGAGAGAAAAGAGTGAGTCCACCCATGCGCGAAGAAGAAAGCGGTAAGAGGACGGAGCACATCCTGAGGCATACACACGAAGGAATGAGAAAAAAAAGAGCGGCACAGAGATAAAGCAAGCGATAGCATCGACAGCTCGGCAGCAAGGCGTACACACACACAAGTAGCAAGAGCGCACCTGCGCACGTGTGCGTGTGCGTGCATGTGCACGTGTATGTGTGCAAGAGTGGAGGCATTGAAAAATTCATGAGCACAACGAAAACGTGCAAATGCAGGAGCAAGCACGAAAACAGTGAAAGACAGTCAGATGAGCAGAGAATAAGATCGGATGTTCACTAACGCTTGAGGAGTGATAGGTGTAAGGTAAACGTGCCAAGTCCAAAACGTTGGCAACGTCCACAATCATAGCAATAATTAAAGCACTAGGTAACCTGTATCGAAAGCAGATAGACACATCTATGCAGGCTCGCCCAGTCAGAAGAAGAATCTATACACACTCAATGAATAAAATCTGGGGAAGTAAAGAGGCTAGATACATATTCTCCTCGTCATCACGCATACAGTGCGCATGCAGAGACCTGTGCGAGTCCTTTTAAACCCCATGAGCGAATGGTTACTGCAGAGGTCAGCAGACGGAGTAGATGACGAGCACAAAAAAGCCAAGCATACAGAAAAGCAAGCGGCAAAATAGAACAGAAAATGAAAAAATATATATACAGTAACAAGAATAACCAAACCAGACAAATCTCACCCACTTAGAACACCCCAAAGGCGATCGCTCCAGCGCCTCAGCAACAGCATGCGTGCAAGCATGCACAATCAACAACCCCGGTAGAAGAAGACGCACAAATATGCGAAGGAGGAAAAGAGAGTGTCCGCTGAGGAGGATGAGAAGAGCCCTAAAGGAAACGACACAAACGATAGGGCTGCTAGTGCACGGAAAAATAGGTGAGGAAAGAAAGAGACGGAGCGGTGCAGCACAGCAAGACTCTCAGGCCCGCCATGACAATGTGTGTTTGTGTTTGCCCTTTTTTTATCGTTGGAGCGCGGCGTTCGTCCGTTTGCCTTGCTCTCTAAACGTTTTCCGTGTGTCATGCCGTGTACACATGTTTGTAGGTTACCGCGCATGCGCCCCTTTGCTTTCTCTCTCCGTCTCAGGGCGGGAGGAGGATTAGGCTACACGTACGTGTTGGGTATTCGACCTTCCGGCGACTCAACTAGCGCACGTGCATCGCTCATCATCTTGTCCAGCGAAGCGAGTCGCTGCTCATAGACAGTGCGCTGGAGTTCGTCCGTGACGCGCTCGGCACGGCTTTTCACGTCTGCCTCAGCCTTTATAGAATAGGCGAGAAAGCGCCGCACACTGCCGCTGCGCATGGGGCGGTTCTCGATGGTTCGCATTTTCGCATGCACCTCAAGACATTCTTCGATCTCCTCCTTGTCCACCTTGTCGGGTAGGCCGAGGAGGCCAACAGTGAAGCAACTGCCGTGCACGGCGTACTGATACAGCTTGCGGTCCGTCTTGAACGGCGCGTTCACTACCGCTGCGTGCGCGTTCTTCTGCGTGCTCAGAGACATGAGGAGACTGTTCACAACAACATCCTTATTCTCCATTGACTTTAGGACGAGACCCACAACGCATGTTGCCCCGTCACTTGTAGCCTCCGCGTACGCGCCGCTGAAGGCGCTGTCGAATTGGGCTGCATTGGCAAGGCGCGTCATGGTCGCTTCGTGAACCCATGGGCCGAAGATGAGGGAGTTGCTTACTTTCATTGGGGTGTAGCCGCTACTGCCGCTCGGCGCCAGCAGGTCCTTGGCGTTTCCGTCATCCTTGATAGCGTTGATGGACATGTAGAGCTCCGCGTTCTTCGACATCGCCTCCATTGCATTGTGTACCGTCTTGGTGCAGGCAGCGGGCCCAGCATTAGAGCCTCCCACGTCACAGCACAGGATGGCGGTGTTAAAGCCTGCCACAAAATGCTGGGCCACGGTACTCAGCTTGTCGGAGCGCACGGACGAAGAGTGGTCGAGGCGACTCACCGCCTCATCGCACTCAACAACACGCTTCTCACCAGCGATCTGTACTGTAATGTGCGTCCCGTCCGTCGACGTCACTGGTACAACTGCCGTCGGCGATGGTTTCTTTCGATGCGGTGTGACAACCACCACAGTCTGGATACGATTTGCCTCTGAAGATTCCTTCCTTGTATCGTTGCCCGGCGTAAGAGCCTTGAAAGATTGCGGCACCTTCCCGGACCCATTGCAGATGGCGACGCTGGCAGAAGTCGTGCCTGGCGCAGTAGCACCCTCTTTCTCCACCTTCGAGGTGTTCCGGTTGCTTGATCTTGTAATGGGGTAAGCAGGGATGGGGGCCATAAAGTTTTGTAACAGCTTCTTGTGGTCTTCAATGACAGGCTGCAGGCGATTTATCTTTTGCAAGTGGACCTCCTTCGCGTCATCGGATGCAGCCGCAGCACGCGCCTGCTCGCGTTTCATTGTGCTCTCGGTGAATCGCACAAACGCCTGCACGCCACCGGAGCGACTGACGAGGTTGCGCTGGTTTTTGCTCATCGCAATGGCAACAGACAACATGCCCTGCGACAACTCATCCTCAGCTCCGATATTCAGTAACGTCACGGTGGCGCTGGGACCTCCATAGGCACAACTCAGCAGCGCGCGCCGCACCACTGGCGCCTTCTCCATTGCTTCTTTGTACGCTTTCACGGAAGGCCCTGTCAATGTACCCATGAGCGATGCCACGAGTACATCGCCCTCGTTTGTTCGGCGGCGCAGCAACGCAGTGCCGACCATCATTGAGTCGCCGGTTCGCATGGCGCCGATGTAGTTCTCCGCGCGCTTGTGGACCTTTTCCATCAACTTTGATATCTCGTCCGCACTGCGCACCGCAAGCGAGCGGGTATTGTGGATGTGTGGGCCGTAGATAGGCGACGAAACAATCTCGAGCTGCTTTGCCTCCGAAGTCTTTTCCTCTGACAGCAGGTCTTCCAAGACCTCGTCGGCGGACACGACAGCGAAAGTGATATCCACACACATCTCTTCACCGGGCTTACCACCAGCCAAGGCGCTGTTGAGGCACTTCTGGAAGTACACCCACACTGGCTCTTCGGCAGACGAGGCCTCCTTTACCGAGCTGGCGGAGATGAGGGAACAATTGTGCACCCCGGCAAAGCGCGACTCGATTTCAGCCATGTTAACCGACAACCCAGTGGTGGTGCCGTTGAAGCTCTTCGTGCGGCTCACTATCTCATCCAGTGTGTAGTCTTTGCTGCCGAGCGAAAGCTGCCGTGTACCCTTCGCTACCTCCCGCCCCACGAAAGCCACCACACGTGGCTCAATGAAGGTGGAGGTTGACTCTTCCGGGCGGCAGCTAGAAGTGGTACCGGCGGCCGACTTCTGGGGTGACTGTGACGGCTGCTGGTCATCCGACACATCGTGGTTTCTGTTGCCATTCATACACCGCTCGCCTTCCTGCCCCGCCACGCCGGCCAGAGCCGGTGCCTCATTGTTAGCTTCTTTGTTGCTGCCGCTCTCCGGAAGGTAAGCTTGAGGAAAGTTGTTCACAGGGTCCGCCATGACCTTTTGGTGATCGGTCAGCATGCACTCCATCGGAGTCATGATCCTGATGATGGCCTCCTTTTCGGACGAATCATCCGAGAGCGTCTTCAGACGCTCACGGCGCTTCTCAAGCGAGGTATTGGTGTAGGCGATAAAATTCTTGATGCTGCCCTGCCGCGGCAAGCGATTACGCACAACACTCGCTGAGTGTTGTGTGCCCAGGGAAGCCACAACGTCAGTCACCTGGTCCTCCTTACCCACGGAGACTATGAACGCCGTCGTGGCGGCACCGCCAAACGCATAGCGAAACAAATCACACATGTTTCGCTTCTGCTGCTGCAGCACCTGCTCATATAGGTTGCACGTGGCAGATGCAAAAGAGAAAAGCAGCGATGACACGTACACATCGTCACCCTGGGTGAAGCAATGCAGAACTGTTATGTGTACCGCACTATGCGTGTCCCAAAGCGGCTTCACCTGCGCCCGCGCCTTGTCCACTATCTTCTGCAGATCCTCCTGCGCGGAAATGCAGTGCAGCTTGACGTTTTGCAGAATTGGACCAAACAGCGGAGACGACGACACCTCGATCGGTTTCAGCTCCGCGGTGCTGTCAGTCAAGTCGCAGGCCGAGCCGGACTCCCGTAAGAGCGCGATGGACACCCGCACGCCTTTGCAGCCTGTCTTCTCAAGAGCGCTGGCGACAATCGAGAAGAGGAAGCTCATTGTCGGCGATTCCATACCGTTCGCAGCCACCGCCGTGCTATCAGCTGAGATAATGGCTCCGTTGTACCCCTTGAGAAAGGCTGTCAGAACCCGGCCCGTCGTCTTGATCTTCATGGCTGTCGACTTCAACGAGTCACGCATCACCACCTCATCCACCGAAAACGGTCGGCCGCTGGCTGTCACGGTGGTGTCCTTTACCGAGTACGCGCGCGCCTCCGCCACATCTGCGATTACAAGAGTCGCGATGTTGGTGCTGCGCGGTTTGTACTCGGCAGCGGTAGCTGACGTGTCCTTTGCCTTGCTCGCGGCTCCATCCTGTGATGCAGCACGTGTCTTTGCCTCTGTCAGTGTCGCGCCAACGCCCTTCCCTACTTCAGTTTGGTAGAGAGGCGGTACCGTGTCCTGGGGGTCGGACAGGAGCTTCTTCGCGTCCTGCAGCACCAAGTTCAGCAGTCTCACGTGGTTGTCAAGCTCGGCCTTGTCAGAGCCGGTGCTGGCATCGCGGCGGTCCACCATGTTCTTCAGCTGGGTCTCAGTGAACTCGATGAAGCGGCGCACGTTCCCGCTGCGTGCTGGGCTATTCTGGACAGCGCTAACCTTCGCTGCATCCTCGAGTACCTTCGCTTCCGTCATGTCTTGGCTTACCGCGACGACATGCACGCACACTGTTGGGCCACCAATCGCATAGCGGAAGACCTCGTGTGCAGAAGCAGGGAGCTTGTCGATGATATCGTGAAACGCGCTTGGGCCGGTTCTGCTGATGCCAATGAAAATAGAGGATAAGAACACCTCTCCTTTTCCCTCGCCCGCGGCGGATCGCATCTGTTTCACCACCACCGTGCACACCGTCATGGATTTCTGACAGCCGCGCTTCAGTGCGGCGTTGTACAGCTCCCCGAAGTGGGAACCACTCTCGATGGACTCGGTTTTCAGTCCCATGACGGCAGGCCCGAAGAGCGGTGAGTTGCCTGCTTTCAAAGGTGTCGTCTCCGCATCCTGAACAAGGAGATCGCATACTGTTGTGTTGCTTGGCAAGCTGCATATGGACATCAACAGGGCTGTGTAGCTGTTGCGTTCTGGCTTTCGGAGTTCCTCTATCAGCTTCGTCATACTTGTCTCCACGGCAGCCTTGGCGGCGCCAACGGCCTTGCCATCGTCCGCCACGAGGATCGCAGTGTTATGGCCTGCGAGCACGTGCTCAATGAGATCATTCAGGTGACGCGACTCAATGGTAGCCTTTTCGCTCGCTGGGTGGTACTCCACCACCTCGTCCATCGCATAGGACTTACCCTTAACCACACATGTTGCGTCTTTCTTAGTAACGGTGGCACCTACGACCCCAGACTGCTCCAGTACAACCACACTGTGAATGCGGAGATCACTCGAGAGTGAAGCCGGCTGATCAGCACCGTTGCCACTGCCTTGCTGGCGTGCCTTCGTGAGCGACTTAGGCGCTTCTGTAGCTGGTGGGCTCTTCTTTATGATGGACTCAGGCTTCGCAGCCACCGTTGAAGGGGAAGCCGGCTTGGCGCTATTGGGCTTCTCCGTCGCGGCTTTGCCCTCCTCCTCACGATCTGCTGAACCGTTCTGCTTGGCCGTCTCCTTGGTCTTCGCCTTGGGCTCCGCCTTGGGCTCCGCATCGTGCTCGCTGGCCTTTATCAAGGTGGAAACTCGAAAACTGCTATCCCGCACGGGGCCGCTATGCGGAGCCGCAGAGTCCTCGTGAAAGCTGCGGCGGTACTCCCTGGTGCCCAGGTTCGATCCGAACGTGTAAGAGAAACCTGGAACAGACAACTTGCGCACCACACCAAGGCTCGTGTGCGGACCCTCCATTTGGTAGATTGAGCCAAAGCCGCCAAACATGGAGCCCGTACAACTGCCGTACATGCTGCCTATCACCGCCTGTGGGTGGTTGCTACCGTAGAGGGAGCCCCCAGTGCCGTAGAGACTACCAGTTGTGCCGAGCATAGCGCCGCCGTAGAGACTGCCACCGAAGCCGCTTACACCGTAGCCGCTCATTCCATAGCCGCCACCACCCATGGACCCCATCGGACCCCCCATGCCGTACATGGACCCCATCCCTCC
This sequence comes from Leishmania tarentolae, assembly GCA_033953505.1. Lineage (NCBI taxonomy): Eukaryota > Euglenozoa > Kinetoplastea > Trypanosomatida > Trypanosomatidae > Leishmania > Leishmania tarentolae. The sequence continues at coordinate 1,239,482 of CP119857.1, read as the reverse complement.
CATGCCAAACATGGATCCCATCGGGCCTCCCATGCCATACATGGATCCCATTGGACCACACAAGGAGCCCATTGTAGAAGTGCCATAACCGCGGCCATACATCATGGCCGCGCTTTGTTCGCCGTACATAAAGTCACCGGTGCCACTGGGAGGGGCTATGCCGAACATAGAGCCACCGCCGTACATGTTGCTGCTGTCCATTGGCTGCGTGAAAAAAGCACCATAAGCTGAGCTGGGTGCACCGCCAACACCGCTGGGCGTCATTGCTCCACCAACGTTGTCTACGCCATAGCCTTCTCCGAAGCCGGAGCCGCCGTGCTGCCCGTGTGCCAAGGTACCAGGGCTGGAGTCAGAGTTTGGCATTCCCGGCGTGAACAGCTGGTTCACCTTCGGCATCGGCGGCACCGCCTTCGCAGCTGGCGCAGTCGGCTGTGATCCCGCTCGCTGCGTTGACGGGGTACACGCCGGAGGCGCAGTGCCGTTTGTCGGGTGCTTATAGACGGGCGGTGTGGCAGTGTACGTATCGTTTGCTGTAGGGGTAGAAGATGGAAAGGAAGCCACCTTAGCCGGGGGATGTGCCGCCATCGCTGCCGCCTGAGGCGTGGCTTCTTTCGTGGTAGGCCTTGCTTCTGGTCGGGAGGGTAGCATCCTAGAGATCGTAACAGCCTAGCCAAACTACCTGGAAAGAAAAGGAAAAGCTGTGCGCCCGTGTCCGTTGATCAAGAAGCTTCTTGTGTGCGTACTCGGTTCGATACTCGCTGAAACGCGCGGAGGTGTATGTGTTTTTGTGAGGGGGTGGAGAGGGAGTGAGTAGGGTTGTCTTCTACGATCTTTGCTTCCTACTTTTCCAGCGCTGGAGTGTGGGTAGGTACGTAGGAATAGATGTGAGTGAGCTTGGTTTCAGCGGAGGACCTCTTCGTTGTGTTCACGAAGAAGCGTCCGTGAAACTAATACACGGCACACCCACGCACGCCCGCCTTCGGTTAACTATAACGAACAACGATGGATATAGAGAAAGGCGCGTGCGCAGAGAAGAGAATGAGGACACGCAAAAAAATGTACACAGCAATGGCTGTATATCGGGGCATGGGAGGAGTCGAGACATGCAGAGCAAGAGGAGATAGAAGCACAAGCAAAACACAAACAAGCCCAAAGACATATAAGGCGGTGTTGACAGGTTTCACCGCGTCATGAGAGACAGAGAAGGATGGGACGAAGAGCAGAACGAAATGGATGGGATAGGAGAAGGTGAGCCATCGTGCATCACTCATGAGCGCCTCATACCTCTGCGAGTGCAAAACAGCGCTGCACGTGAAAAAGAGAACCGTAGAGCAGGAGTGAAAGATTACATAGCCACTACAAGGCTTTGTTGCAGTAGGTTTGCTTTCCTTTTTTTCGTCATGTGAAAAAGGCAGACAAAGCGTCTTTCTCACGCAGTATGGCTAATCCTGTACTAGGTGTGTATGTATGTGTGCGCTAGGTGTGTAAGTAGGTTTGTGTGTGTGTGTGTGTGTGTGCGTGTGGCTTTTTTCTTCTCGTTTACGGTTCTTTCATTTCCTCTTTTCTTCTCCAAATACGCTTGCCTGTCGTTGTTCTGATGATGACCGGTCAGCCGCACTAAACCTTCGCGCGTCTGACTTCCTATGATATGTGAGTGTGCTACACCCTACATGGTGAAAATACGTGACATGCACGTGTCGAGCCCACACAAGGAACGATAAGCATCTGGCATGTTCCTACGCGCACACGTGAGAATGCGAACGCAAGAGAGGAAGAAGCAGTCAGAGAGAAAAAGAAAAGGGGTGAATAACGAGGCTTCAGCACAAAAAAAAAGTGAAACGCTGCTCTCCGGGAGCGCTCCGCTGCCTAAGCGCGCTCACTCCAGCAGACCCTCGCCATTATACATGGGCTAGCGGATCGCTGCTGCAGTGAATCGTTCTGACTCTGTTCAACGCTGGCGATGAACCGTATAATCCTTTGGGGCCACTCACGTGCATATAAGAGCACGCCGAATGCGTATGAGCGCCATATATATGTATATATATGTTTGTGTGTGTGTGTGTGTCTGTGTGCATAGACAAGTCGAGGGAGTCCCTTCTCGGTGCGCTGGCATTGTCCTCTAATCTTTGTTTTGTGTGCAAATGTCCTACATGAAACAAAAACAAACAGCTGGGCCCCTCCGCTCTCGGCTCCTACAAGCATCCGCTTTTTTGTTCTCATCTTGTGGATTCCGCTTGCGTTTTTTTTTTCCGCCTTCCAGTCGATTCCAATCCTTTTTTGAATTCAAGCGCGTGCAGGGTAACAAGGTGAATGAAGCAAACGAGGTAAGGAGAGAGGCAATTATAAACGATACAAAAGGATGCCGAATGGGCTCGGCTTTTAGATGTGTATATATATACATATATGTATATTATGTGTATGTGTCAGAGAGCGGGTGTCGTCCACGTGCCTCTGTTCGGGGAGTTCAAGTACGCGTGTGGATATGTCTTTTTGCTGTGCACGTGTTTTGTTTATTTGAGTTCCTTTGACGGAGCAGGAAGAGACGTTCAAAGCGCATCTCTTTGTGTAGCGCCTGCAACTTCCTTTTCCGATGTCGCCATCGGCATGGGTACCAAAGCGCTCACGGGCGAAAAGAGAGAAACAGTGACGAGGAAGACAAGAAGTGCCCTTGGAAAGGGAAAAGACGAAGACGACCAACAACGCGCCAACAAAGGGGCTCCCCACCCGACAGAGACACAAGCAGGCAGCGACGCGCATCTCTGTTCTGCCTGTAGTAAGACGGCGTCAGACAACCGAAAAACGGGAGCTGAAAAGCACACGTACAGAATGGGATACGGCTGGAAGACATGTGAGGGAAGCAATCATTGCACAGGATAGGGATTGGGCGCTCAGGAAGAAGGTGGTGAACAACTAAAGGTCAAGGCAGAAAAAGAAAGCAACAAGAGAGGGTCGAAAAGGGGCACAAGAGAGCGAGAAAGCAAAGGGAAGACACGCACAGATAGACAAATAATAAAAAAAAAACAGCAACAAATCGATGCGTGGAAAGAGACGAGACACCAAACGTGAGCAGAAAGAGAGAAGAAATACCCAATTCAAGAGGAAAGGGGGGTATGATGGCGCGCGTTCTTTATGGCATAGATGCACAGAGAGAAACACACACACACACACACTCTGCATAGTAGCATTCCTACTCAGAGCAACACGATACACGGGCCACACAATTTGTGCAGCAACCAAAGCTGTTACCCTGCTTGCCGGTTCACTCGCCTGTCTGCGCGCCATATGCTACCCTTCACAGTATTCCACCTGCCTTCCTAGCAGTGATTCGGCCGTTCTTATTGTTGCTTCTGCTTTCAAACTGATGTTACATTTGGCAGTGATAGATGGGGTGCTCCGCTTCTCTGCACAGGTGTGTGTCCACACTGCTGCTATCGCGAGAGGGTACAGGGACCTGATGTAAGAAACTTCTACACGCCTAGACAGCTGTTTGTCAGTCAATCCTGTGCTGGCAAATAAGGGAAAAACGCCCCCGCACTGTTGTGTGTCAACGTGCGATGCGCGTGCATACAGAGTTGGGTACCTGGGTTACTTTTACTTTTCCTCCCTCCCAGTAATCTCATCTTCGTTTGATTGTTTGACTGGTTTCCATTTTTGGTCTCTCTCTCTCTCTGTCCCTCTGTGCACGCTGGGAGAACGACCTCCTACTGCTCACGCAAGGGGAGAGGGTAAGGTAGCCAATGACTACCAGAAGGCGAATGAGAGTTACGCCGAGTCATTTCTTCGGCACATGACAACGCAGCTGCACGAAGCTATGAGTGTAAAAGATTGTAAAAGAGAGGTGGTGTTCGGCAAATCAACCGTTCACATGAGTGCAAGATACGCGCTAACGATGATGCTCGTAGAGCAGGTGTTCGGAGAAGAAAGCAGGAGCACAAAAAAAAAAATTTTCACAGAGAGCAATAAAAGGGAGAGCAGGAAATCTCCAGGTATGTGTGAGCGGTAGCAGACGTGTGGGTCTGTACTTCTACCAAACCCATATGCTGACCTTTTCGCAGAGAAGACACCGAGAGAGAGTACCTCCTTGTTCGATAATGTCTCCATACTGCCGTAGAACACGACGTCAGCTCCGGTCTCCCAGGTCTGCCACAGGCCCCATCAGCTGGTGCAAGGCATCCGTAAAAACACGGTACACCAACGTCGCCCAGTCACCTCAGAACGGCCTCTGCAGCACACTCTACACACAAGCACCTTCACGTTTGCTACCTAGTGCATCCTTCGCGGTGGCGTAGGTTGACCACCACAGTAGGCAGCGATCGAGTCCGGTAAAGGTACACGTTCAATTCGCCTTGAAACTCCGCCCATCACCTGCATGGTGCTAGCTTGCGCATTGTCGTAAGTCGCTCCGACGCGACACCATCCAGGAAATGGTCACTGGCAGCAGCAGCCATGCAACACTCAGACCCATCCTCGCCGTAGGTGCTTGACCGCGTCATCATCAGCAGTGGCTCGGCATTCGTCATGATAGACGTGCTACCTGACCTCCCCACACACACAAAGTAAGGACACTGCACCCTGCGATACCGCACACGGAAGGGGTGATGTACCCTTCACCTCCACACACACTCCCCATCGAGGAAGAGGCCACCAATCAAAATATTAAAAAATGGAGTAGGGAAACCTCAGCTAGATCACCGCCTTGTCGCAGTATATCTTGAAGATCACTGCCAAAGGGCAATAACATGATGACCACCATAGGTGCACGCTCTCTCAGATACTGAGGGTCGACAAAGATATGTGCAAACAGTTTGTAGTCGACATCTCCTACCTCGTGAGCACGCACCCTGAGGCAAGACTTGTCAAAACATGCCGTGATGCTGCATTGCTCTTCCTTTCCCTCATGTTGACTTCAGGAGAGGAGGACAATGTTGCAGCCGTAGTATCTGGTACCTCTCTTGTAGAGCTGTCGTCCATAATGAACATCAGTGCGGCTGCGTTCCGGTTCGGTTTGTGCACACGTACGTACATGTGAGGCAAGGGTTCACTACACGCGCTTGATCGGGACTTCGCCGTGACGTTCTCCCCCGTTATTGAGTGTGTACGTGGGCTTGTGTTTGTGCTTGTCTCCTTTCTCTTTCCCCTTAATGAGTCAGAAGTACAGGGCACTGTCGAGATTTTTTTTTTCCTCCCACCTTTTTTTGGTACTGCACACGGGAAGGTCCAACGCTTGAGCAGAGAACTGGAGGAAAAACAGTGCCAAGCCCGACAATCAAGCCAAAGGGAGGAAGAGATATATATATACATATACACACAGCCGCCACCACCGCCGCCGAAGTGCGTGAATGCATCAAGCACCTACACCCATACAGAATAAAATGAAAGATAATGCACATCACATTGTGGGCAAAACAACGAACAAAAAAGGGGGCGGTGGATGGGTGAGGTGAAGGCAAGTAATAGGGAATGAGGCGCAAAGATAACGTTAGGCAGATGAAGCGATACAGACACAGACGGTGAAAGAAAGCGTCCACAACATCAGAGTCAAGGCGCGCACACACAAGTACAAAAAAAAAAAAAGATATGGAATAAAAAGGAAATATACAGACCCAGCACCGTAAGGCAGCCGCCATCATAAAATATATACTCGCATTTCTCAGTCCGTCTATGTCCGCAAGTTAGGTGCGCCGCCAAGTGGGAGGAATGGGCATGGCGCAATGGAGGAAAGGGTTTTGCGCTGCAGCTCTTCCGCTTCGGCGAGAAGATGCTCAGCGACTTTGATGCGGCTCAGAATATACTGTTTCTCCTCCTCATTGGACAAAGGAGTCATGCGCTCCTTGAGCTTCACAATGCCGCGCTGCAGCTCTCGGATGTGTCGCGATACACTGTTCACCTCCGCGGGGCAGTTGCGCGCTTGGGTAATACCGTGAAGCGCTCGTAGAAGCTTGCCGGGATTCTCCTCCTCATCGCTAATGCCAAGAAGCGCGACGGTGAAGCACGGCCCACGGAGAAGGCTGTGGAACAACTCCAACGGCTCGCTTGTATCGCCCTCCAGCACAAGCTCGTAGTGATGGACGGCGTCGAAGACAGCTGTACACAAAAGCGACGACACCAGAACATCCATGGTCGGATTTGTCACACGCTGGGTTAGGGTCAGCAAGACCACCATGATGCCTGGATCTGCCGATTGCAGTGCCGGATCGGCATTGTCAATTGCCACCGCTAGGAAGTGATCAAAGTCCTGCGGCTTTGAAACGAGGTGCGACGTTACGCCGGCAAGGCGGGGGCCGTAGAGATGCGTGTACTCCATTTCGAAGCGGTGGTACGTCGCCTCTGCGTCAATGGGCAGCAGGTCAGCTGTCACTTCATCCTTGATGAGCGCTATGGAAACGTACAGCTCCCCCGTGACTGTGGGTGGCTCGAAGGACATGGAGGAAGTCACGCCCACACGAAGTCCTGCCTCCCGTCCAAGCATCGCGTCGAGGATGCTGTTAGCGATGCACCGCAACATCAGCGGCGTGAACGCACTATAGCTGCTGTCGGCGGCAAGCAAGCCCGTGTGATAGCCGGCAAGGAGCTTAGCTACCAGCTGATCCATGAGTTTCGACGACAAAGAGCGATGCGACTCGTCGCACACAATCACCTCGTCACTGTCGTAGCGCATTCCTCCTTGGCTCGTGCAGAGGATCGAGTTACCGTGCACTGCGACGGAGCCAGCGCCCATCAGCACCTGCTCCAGACATACCAACGACTGTATGTGGACACCTTCGTCTTCTTGGTTCACCGCAGTGATGCACGGCAACGTGCGCTTCGGGGATGATCGGTTGGTAGGCGACGACGCTGTAGACACCACGGCATTTCCAGCAGAGGCCTTGTTCAAGTTGGAATCGTTACTGCTATTTGCATTGCCCCTGAGAGGCGCTGTCATGCCAGGGGAACCCCGATCTGAGCCTTTGTCGGTTGCCGTGCCTGCCGGCTTCGTCCCCAGCTCCTGGTCCTCGTGCAGGTAGGCCTTGGGTTGATGGAGGTCGAAGTTGTGGAGAAGCGCGTCTGCATCCTTCACCATCTCCGCTAGCCGCCCAATCATCTCCTTCGTTGCCTCTCGCTCAACCTCATCATGTGTGCTCTCGTACTTCGCAATCAGGTTCGGCGTCAAGTCGTTTCGGACGCCTGCCACAAATTTCGCCACACTGCCCGGGTGTGTCGCGCGGTTGCTCACCTCGCCCAGTCTCCGCTGCACCTGCAGCATTTGGTTGGCGCGAGACTCCTCGCTGCCAATGCCCAGCAGTGCGATCGTGTAGCTGGGGCCACCGAGAGCGTAGTGAAACAGCGCACGTGGTACAAGAGGGCTTCGGTCCAGGACGGATGTGTAGAGGCCAACGTGCTCACCAGCGAAGGTTGCCACCAGTGAACACACGAGCACGTCTCCCTCTTCCTCCAGTTGTAGCTTGAAGATGAGAGAACAGAAGAGGAAGCCGTAGTCGCGGCCATTGTCGTCGGAAGCAGCACGCTGCAGCGCGGCGTCAATTGTGGTGTTGAAGGTGGCGGAGTTCGTGATATTACAGTAGGTAACACCGTGGACGCAAGAGCCAAACAGGGGCGAAATGGCAATGACAAGCTTCTGCGCTGTGCCGGAGTCCCTGAGCAAGTCAACAACAGACTCCCCCTTCACCTTAACAACCGATACACTGAGGCGTCCTCTTCGATGCGTTCCCTCCAGGTTCATGTCTGAAAATATTGTGTGCACGACAGACTTGAGCACCTGCACACACACGCCCATCGGACGACTCTCAGCGCCGAGGATGGAGGCGTTGCCGCCAAGAAGCAGTGTTTTACACAACTCCGTCAGAAGGTCCGCCTGAATCAACTCCTGTGTCGGTGCCATCTCGCGCACCTCATCCACATCGTATTCCTCGAAATCGTCATCAGTTGTGGCAATCACCATTGTGTTATCGTACGTCACGTTCGACGTTTCGCAGCAACGTGGGTCAACCATGACGAGAGTACGCACCTTTGTTGACATCGGCATCGGTGCTTGTCCGCTGCCGTGCGCCATCGAATTCTGCCGAGCCGACACGGAAGCGTCGTGCACAAGTGAGGAGTCGATGGAATCGACGCACGGAGCGATCGGGATGTCACTGGGATTCATGGCGGCTATGCTGGGCCACTGTGGCCCATTCGGTCCGATCAGCGTAGGGGCTGCGAGCAGCAGTTTCCGGCTTGCACTCGCACCCCTGCTCACCCCACCTGGTGGCACACACAGCTGCCGTGTGAGTGACCCGTCTGCATTGTCAGCCGACGCGGGTTTACCACGTCGACTCACCTTCCTGTCAGCCAGGTTGCAACGTTCTTGGAGTGGCTTAGCTACTATTGTGGTCGCCAGGAACTCTGACAAATCTTGCGCATCCTCTCGGTCACCTTTCTTCAGCGTTCCCGCGTCGGGCCTGCTGGCTACGGACGCAGTCGTGCTATCACCCTGATCCTCAAAATTCATAAACGATGTCCTGTGTGGCGCAGCCACGCCGTCGCTTCCTCGGCGTACGTATGCAGTACTCACCGATGTGCTGGCGCTGCTACGCCCCGCTAATGGTAAAGCGTTCTGTTGCAGGGGGCAGAACCGCGCAATTTGCTGGTTGGCTAGTGTGCTTGCTGGCGACAGGAGAGTCTTTTCCGTGGCGATCGCGTCCGAGTCGATGTTCGGTGCATCGCTTCGGTGGGGCGTGAATGACAGTTGCGTGGGCCGTGTTGAGGGCTCCTCCACGACAGAAGATGAAGGGGAATTCTTTTGCACCAGGGCGAAACCAGTGCCATGTAACCGCAGTCCTGCAGTGCCAGCTGTGGTTACTGAATTGCTCGCCGGCAAACGCCTGCGTGGCGCCTCCAGATCTATATTCGGCATCGCACAGTCATCTGCGCTGCGCCACTGCGCGCGCGGGGCCGTCACCGTTGACAGTGGCGGCGCGGCAGATGTTGACGCAGGCGTCATCGAAGTCAGCACTCTGGTACGCCGGGTCTGCGACGTCTCCCGCCCCGCCTTTGGCCGATAGCCGGAAGGGTCGTTAAGGATGCTCTGCGCCATCGCAACTTGTTCTAAGAGACGCTTGCGCAGCTGTGCTCGGGCCCCAGGGTGCTGCTTTCGTCCTCGATGTCCACTGCACGACGGTGGATAACCAGTGCTGTCACCAGCACTGTTGTTGCTGGAGATGCTGACACTGTTCCGGCGCCGCTCTGACGTCAGCTTCGTTATGGTGGAACCCGAGTTCTGCCTTTTGCTGTACTTCCCGTCCTCGACGCGGTTTTGGAGCTCCTGCTGCGCCAGCTCCAAGAAGCGTCGAACACTCCCCACGTGACATGGCTTATTGGCCACACTAGCCAGACGGTGCTGCACATTCAGCAACGGGATAATCGTCGCTGTATCGTCGGCATCCACCGACATCAGCGCGGTCGTCAACGTCGGCCCACCCAATGCGGAATGAAACAAAGCAAATGGGGTGTGCTGTGCCTTTCTCAAGACCGCCACGTAGATGCTGCCTTCGCACCCTGCATCCGTGATTAAGTATGAGGACAGCAAAACATCGCTGCCGCGCAGCTGTTTCAACAGAAGTGATATCACAAGAAGTCCAGCACTAGGTTGTTGCTGCTGAGTCGCCAAGTCGAACCGCTTGTAAGACTCTGCCACCATCGCTGAAAGGTGGCCGATTCCCGTAACTAAGGCGTAAGTGACATCTTCCAATGTGGGGCCAAAAAGCGGCGATGTCGAGAAGGTCGAGCGCACTACGCGCCTGGGGTCGCTCACGAGGTCCTGCGTGTTGCCACCAGCGACTAACGCGATGGAAGCAAAGAGTTCCCCTTTGGAAGGCATGTGCGACAACACTCCCTCTATCACCTCCTGAATCGCCGTAAGTGAGGCGTTGTGCGCTCTCTCGGTGCTCGCGAGCAGCAGCGCCACATTCACGCCAGCAAGAAACTTGCGGTTCATCTCTGTCAATGTTAACGACGACAAGCGCCGCCGCGGCACTGCACCGCTTGACATCACCCCATCCACGACGCTGCCACCCCTCGTGTTCACGGGCTGCTCAACCTGATTTGGCCTCTCAGCGTCACTGATGCGCAGGAACTCATCCACAGAGAAGAAGCGCGTGTGCTCCTGTGGTTGTTGCACCATAAGCGTCTTGCCGCTCTCACTCAGTTCCCCGGCCCCCATCGCAGCCTCGTTGAGTAGCCCCAAGAAAGTTGTGCTCGGGGCGATGCTGCCACTGATGCACCTTCGCTCATTGCCGTCATCCTTGATTGTCACAGGCACACCGTCTTTCTCAGCACAAGAACTGCTCGTCAACACCACCACAGCGCGAACATTGGTTTTGGCTACCGCACCGCTGCCCCTACTCCGACCAGAGGGTGGGAGGGTGTCTGACACGGCAGGTACAGCCACCTCCATATGGGGGCTGCTTACTGTTGCGGTTATTCCCACCTTGGGAGTGAAGCCGGCTGCCGAAACCGACTGCCGCACTGCTCGGTCGCGCTGCGGTGACGACTTGCTCACGCGCTTCGACGCCTTGATGGCGTTCAGCCCACTCCCGACAGTTCCGGATGTCTCCAGGTGCGGAGTAGCCTCCAGGAGGCGCTGCTGCTCCTCGAGCTGCTTTTCAGCCTTCCGCTTTGACATGAAGGCCTGTATGCGCTGCCGTCGCTCCTCGTTTGCCTGTTGGTTGAGACGCTCACGGTCCTGTTGCTTCAGCGCTTCCAAATGCAAATCCTCGGCGGTAGTGCCATAGAAGCGGAACTTGGGCAAGAAGGCTGGTAGCATGTAATCACCGTGTCGGAACTCGGTCAGGCGGCGCCGTGGTGGGGTCGCTGCCGCGCCGTGCTCCACAACTGTCGCTATCTCATTGTCCGTTCGACTGAAAGACGCCCGACAGCTTAGGGACGACGGTTGCAGGGGGACAGGTGGGTCCTTCCTCAGTGCAATGGGCTCCACCGTTACTGGGTCCTCGGCAAGTCCCCGCGACGAACGCCGCACGCAGCTAGTGGGCATCGAGGCACCAGTATTCTTGCAGGTGTAATGGGGATGACTGCTAGTGGCGCCACAGCCAACGGTACTCTTGTTGGCAGTCGCACCCTTTTGTGAACGGGTGTTGCGACCGACAAACATGGGCAGTGGCAACACGTTCGCACGCGTACCGCCACGGTCCACCAAGTCCTCCTCTCCGGCCCCCTCCTCCAGACAGAGGAATGCTTTACCCGCGTCGCCCAGGGTATTGTCACCATTTCTGTGGCTGTCTAGCTGCTTTTTTCTGGGCACTGCAGAAGCCGACTCCGACGGCAAGGAAGTCGAAGCGTGGTCGTACGGATCGTTCCAAGCTGGTGTCGGAGATTCTTGTGAGCTTTCACGACCGCAGGTAGTCAGCGCTTTCTGTCTTGACCCTGACGCCATTGTGCCTACACCATTGGAGACTGCGGTAGTCTTGCGGTCGTCACCCCCAAGTGTATGGTTGTGCCAAGACAAGCGCAACTTTTGATGGTGCAGCGAGGGCCATTGCGGCGACGCGCTGATTTGCCCGTCCACCAGCGAGGAGCGGCAATCACGCGCAGCCGGGGCAACAGCGTCACTCGTATTGCTGCCGTTGTGGCCCCTGCTTTCCTTGCCGGAGTGAGCCTCCATTGCGGTCTGGGCCCTGGGCTGCACATCGGGTCTTCTCTCTACTGGAGAGCGGATGAGCTGCGGTGGCCCTGTCATATAGCCACCTGCCAGGAGGTCTTCATCCATGTAAGGGTAGGGCGTCCTGGTGCTAGTTGATGCCGAGTCACGTGCGCGCGCATCACCGCCAGCGCTACTCTCAGACCTCCCAGAGGCAGTGGTGGCCTTCCCGGTCGGTGGCTTCGCAGCTCCTGCGACACAAGCACGCGTGGCATCTGTGGAGGCGGGTTCCGGCATGCAAGCCATGGCTGCCACCGTCTTCGATCTGGCTGCTACATAGAAACGTTGAACTGCCTTCCCGCTGGTTGGATTCGCAGTAGCCTTGATGAAATTCACCCCTGAAGGAATCTCAGTAGCTGTCGCGGGGGTGGGATCCGGCACAACATCGCCGTTCACAGCCCCCGCCGGTGTGCTCTTGTGGGGTCCGAGAGATGTGCTCCAGACGTGGCGACGGCATTTTGTCGCATTGCCCTGGGTTGGTGGTTGCGGTGATGCCGAGGCAGTAGCGTTAGGCCTTGTGTGGGAGCCAGTGCTGCCCCCACCCTCACCGCCGAGCTGGTTGCCGGCAGCCATCGCTGTTGTCACTGATGTCTTCCGCGTCGGTGAGAATAAGAGCGAGTGAGAGCTAACGGCACTTAACTGCCTAGGCGGTTGTTTCGCCTGTCCCGTCGCCAGGGTTGGAGACCGCAGAGGAGGTGTGAGAGTGCGCACATCGCCCAGGAACGCGTCATGGTCTGCCGGTTGGGAATCTCCGGGGCAGAGAAGGCCGCTGACTCGCCGCCTGTTCAGAGGCCCGCTGCCACCTACCAGCGACGGAGAGACACCCGACACCGATGAACTACTTACCGCTGGAGCGGCCGTGGCGCCGGCTAACACATCGTAGTCACCAAGGAGATTCTTTGTGAAGGCGTCCACCTCCCGCTTGAAGTTTTCCCCAATCGCGCAACCAGCGTGCGTCGCGCAGAGGCCGCCACGTGCAGATGTCAACAGCCCTGTCCCCTTTCGCTCCAGTGCCTCGATCCATGTACTGAACTCCTCTGCATTCCAGTCCGAAGCAGGAGCGGCAGTAGTGTTCGTCTCGCCGTCTTCGAACTGCAAGAAAAAATAGGGCTTTTTTGACTCACCCTGCACAGCCGGTGTGAGTCGCTTAAAGGATGGCTGGCGACCAAACCCAAGCTGATTGCCGTGTAAGAAGGTGTCGATGCCAAAACTGAATCCCTCGCTATCGTTGTGGGGCTGTGAGACCGCAGGAAAGGGGTGCAACGGGGGCGGCGCGAGTAGCCGTGAAGGACGTGCTAGCACACCAGTGGCGGTTGTTCCGGAATGCTGAGTGGAAAGTTTTGTATGACCAACTGCCGCTACCCCTTTGCAGGAAACTGGCACAGCTGCGGTTGTGGAACGGTGGTTGTTCGTATTCTTCGCGCTCCGGTGGTGAGCATCGCCGTTGCTGGGGTTGGCACAAAAGGTGACTGCGTCGTTGTGCCCCGCAGCCAAGCTGGAGGCACCTCCGAAAATCTCAAAATACTTATACGGTGTTGAAGGGCGCTTGGGGTCTGACACTGTATTGATCATGAGGTTGGGCTGACGCGCTGAGACGGTTGAGTTCGGTTCTGCAGGTTTGGATGCTGATGCCGACGCTGCACGTGGCCCCTCACTCTGCTGCTTAGCCTTGGGTGTGATGGGCAGCGTGTCAAAGTCAGCACCGCTCACGGACCGGCTCGTCACACTCGGTGTCGGCGTCTGCATGTTGGCCTCCTCAGCGCCGATGTCAAAGACAGAATTGCTCTCTGATAGTAGACTTGTCAAATTGCTGCCATCGACCCCCACGAAGTCCTCAAGCTCCAACGCTGTCATTACTCCATCGCCCTCACCGTCGTAGCTCCCCGTGAGGGACCCATCCAAGAAATCGTACTGCGACTGCGACTCTCCGGCAATGTCGTGCGTAACACCCCCATAAAGGGAGCTGCTGTGTTCACGGCGCCGCACAGTTGTACCCATCAGATCCCCATCATCGAGGTCATTGACGTATGTATAGTCACCACTCGCCATCATGGGACCTAGTCGCTCCTTTCGACCGGCAGTAATCACACGTAGGCGTGTGTGTACGTATATGTGCTCACTGTCCCACCCTTGTCCTCGCCCTCGTCACCTTTCCAAGCCGACCGCCAAAGAACCAACGAAAAGGGGGGTGGAAAAGGGGAAACAGTGTGTAAAAGCGGACGTCACACACAAGCACAGGCGCAAGCAGCTCGTCCAAATGACGAATATATATATATATATATATATATAGATAGATAGATAGATATAGATGTATATAGCAAGGCAGAGGAGCAATATGCTGAGTGAAAAGGGGGGTCAAGGCGAGAAAGGGGTCCACAAGGTGTGGGTCCGGAGAAAACAGGGGAGGGCAGTACCATGCAGAGTCAACAAAAAAGAGGAGGTGGGGGAGCTGAGCTTGGGGGAAAAAACAACGACAGTGCCAGAAAGGAGGCACGAAACAGAAATAAATTTCAGACTATACGTCGATGCGAACAGGGATATAAAGGCCAACAAAAACGGAAAAGACTGCCGACACCTCACCGCAGCTCGCACAGCAACAGAGAGAAGACACCAAGGAGAAAGTAAGAACACAGTGCTGCTGGATAGAAGCAGACGAAAGTAGAAACTTCTGATGCACAACCGTGCACGAGAAGTCAACCAAGAAAAAAAAGTTGAAAACGGAAAAAATGAGAAATCGTCAGAGACAACAATTTGAAGGGAAAAACACAGAACACAGCAAGAGAGCACCCAGAAAGGCTACATAGATCACTATAACAAAAAAAGGTACGACTATTATAGTCCAGGAGAAACGAATAATAATAAATAAGATATGTAATGGGGTTTGGGTAAGGGTGTATGTATGGATAATAAAAGGGAAAGGTATATAGAGACACCGACTCGCACGCTGACAAGGACAAGCACACGAAAAAGGGGAGGGGTCCTGCTTTCTGCGCTTGTCTCTCTCCCTCTCGGTTTGTTCGTCTGTGTGCACGCACGCTGTTCGCACACCCACCTTTATCCACTTGCACCCACAAACTTGCTTTTACTTCGAACTGGCACTCAAGGTGCATATGAATCTTTCTCGCCTGTCGTGGCTATTGCTTTTTCTTTGCTGTTGTGCGTGTGTGTACGTGCGAGCACACAAGAAAGAGAACGAGGACGAGAAAAAAAAGGGTATGAGGAAAAGGGAACGCCACAGCAGAGGGAAGAGGGCAAATGCAACAACAACAAAAATGCATGTTCACGCCCAAAGACTTGGATTACACAGAAGGATCAGCAAAAGAGAAAAAAAGAGCAGCAGCTGCAGGTGCTACGGAGCAACCCCGAAGAAAATAGAGTCGTGAGAAAAGGGGGAAGAGAAGCGGTGGAGGAATGACGTAGCTCACAGGAGACAAAAAAAATAGCGAGAGCAAGTCTGTGCACAAATAGCAGTGAATTCGATGTTGACAGAAAGAAGAGGGGGAAAGCGAAATCAGTCAGAAGAAATAGTGAGAGGGATAAGCAAAAAAAGCTGAGGGACACAGGAGAGATGGCGAGAAAGCGCCAAGTAGCAGAAAGTCTCTAGCAAGATGTGCAAGAGAGGAGTCCCGCACCACGACATAAACAGTTACAACACAAATCGCGAGCGGTTCCCAGTATACACAAGCACACGGACAGCGCACAGCAAGAGAAATAAAATATGGGTCAAGAGAGTTCGAATAGCGGGAGAGAAAATAAATGTAGACACTGTCGGAAAGAAGAAGGCAAACTGAAAGAGAGCACAAACGCCAACGGCAGGGAGAAAAGAGTGAGAAAAGACACGCGCGTGCACAGACGAATGAAAGCAAAGGTGAGGAGCACAAAAAGGATCAAGTACTTCCCCCCCCCCCACTTTCGAAATAAAAAAACAAGGGAGGAAAGGTGGTGCGTAAAGTGACCTGGTCAGTGTCACCCACAAGGGCGATGTACGACAGAAAATCACAAAAACACAGCGACACGTACAGGCCAAAAAAAAAAAGCGGTTACAAAAAAAAAGGTAAAGCGAGAAAAATAAACTACCTCATACAACACCGCCTTCTGTGAACCTTCGATTTCCCTTTTTTTGTATGAGGATGTATGTTTGTGTGTGTGTGTGTGTGTGTCGCCCTCTATCCGTGTTTCTTTCTCTTTGGTTTTCCTTTCCGATCTGGAGGAATGGAAAAAATGAAATGGGCTAAAAGAGAATCGCGGCGGCTGTCCACTTGACCTAAATCAAAACAATACACACTATATGGTTGCTTCCGTGCGTATGAAGGTGAAGAATGAGTTTAAAGGTTGTTAGGAATTCCAAACGCGTCTTTAACCTCGTCAGAGTTGCGGCGCGCGAGGTAGCGAGGGTATATAGGAGGAGGGATCAGAAACATGCGCGTACAACCTCAGTATCCCTGGCAGTGAGTCCGGCTCTCCTTTTTGTGTTACTACGTCAAAGCACTCCCTGTATCTGTGTGTGATAGCTTTGTGCTAGCGGATACTCTGGCACTCTCAGTGAGTTGATGAGCCAAATACACAACTACGGGAAAAAGATGGGAAAGGAGACAAAAAGGGGAAGGAGTGGTTCCTACTCGTTGTGCGTGTTGACGAGTGACGGAAAGAAACTATTTGAGTGTGCTGAACTGGTACCTACTACCGCAGGACACACTTGTCAAGCCAAGGCAAAGGACACCGGTAAAAATGTGAGCGTGCAATGGTGCGTTGTGTCGTATGGGCCAAAGATATCCGAGGGATGCGAAAAGGGAGAGAAGACATGAAAAATACAAAGGGCAGAGAACTGGGCATGGACAGCGGAGAGGCACCCATAAGTGCAAACAGAAATCTATACAGAGATGCAGACACTCAGTGGAGAGCACCGATGGTCCTCGCACACCTGTACCGAGTGAAGCATTTCCTATTCTGTACGAAAAGAAACAGGCCGCTATGTGTAAACAAAAAACACACCACGTCACCTGTCCGTCACGTAGTCGCACAAACACGCCTTGAATTTCACAGGAACCATGAGGTGATAGGATACGAAAAGGCACAGCGACGCGAGGCCATACGATTAAAGACTTTTGTGGCACTATTTCAACGCCACAATGCATCCTTGCAACTCCCATGTACCACCATCACTGAGCGATGGCGTGAGCCAAACGCTTTTCCTGCGACTTGCACACGTAGGTGCACGTTCAGACAACGACCAGGTTGCGCGCCTCAAAGCATAGCTACTCATTTGCATTGTTTTCGCTCATTGAAGCATCAGTGACTTCGTTTATGTGGTGTATCACCTTCATTTCTAACAAAATTTGTGGCACAGATCAGGACACATCCGTACATGAATAGGCTTGCTCATGCACATGAGTAAAAGCAGATAAAGCGTGAATGGCAACAGCAAAAAAAAAAAAACACAAACAAGAGAGGCACACCTAATAATAATATACGAAAGACAGCCTGTAAAAAAGTGGGGATAGCGAATAATACACAAATTATTCAAAAGTAAAACAAGGCTCGCACACGCAAGCCCCCAAGAAACCTATCAAAGATGAGAAACTTATACATGATATGAGGCAACTATATCCTCCTCTGTCAAAAAACGAGTCAGTGAGACAAGGAAAAAAAAACTGTGAAACAAAAAGAGGAACCTTCCAGAAAAGCAACTTGCCTCAGTAGTAGAAGCAAGGACACAAGCCTGAACCCACTATAGAGTGCAGATAATACACCAGGACAACAAAACAGTAAGTAATTCTATGCAGATCGCAATCACCAGAAGAAAAAAGAAGGTCAGAAGGTGTTCAGATGCGGACAGAGGGGGCGATTTCCGCAGGTTACGCACACACCCTCACGCGCACATAAAAAACAGAAGCGAATCAGGTATCGCCATCAACTCACACTTGAAAAACATATGAAGCTAGATGAACAAAGGAGAGACCCTGCTTATGCCTGCACTGCGAACTTCTCTTCCTCAGCAAACTATTAGACGGGTGCCTATGTCTCCATTTATTTTCTTCAGAATACAGCGTTTCCTGCAGAACACGACGTCAGCTCCGGTCTCCCAGGTCTGCCACAGGCCCCATCAGCTGGTGCAAGGCATCCGTAAAAACACGGTACACCAACGTCGCCCAGTCACCTCAGAACGGCCTCTGCAGCACACTCTACACACAAGCACCTTCACGTTTGCTACCTAGTGCATCCTTCGCGGTGGCGTAGGTTGACCACCACAGTAGGCAGCGATCGAGTCCGGTAAAGGCACACGTTCAATTCGCCTTGAAACTCCGCCCATCACCTGCATGGTGCTAGCTTGCGCATTGTCGTAAGTCGCTCCGACGCGACACCATCCAGGAAATGGTCACTGGCAGCAGCAGCCATGCAACACTCAGACCCATCCTCGCCGTAGGTGCTTGACCGCGTCATCATCAGCAGTGGCTCGGCATTCGTCATGATAGACGTGCTACCTGACCTCCCCACACACACAAAGTAAGGACACTGCACCCTGCGATACCGCACACGGAAGTCATTCCCGTCATTCTAATTATACTGTTTATTGTTTTGGTAAGCAAGTTTGAGGGAAGAGCAATACTGTATAAGTGCCTATTGATATAGTCATTTGATTGACACAATAGTTGTATCAATACTGTATTTGTGAATTCGTTATGGGAGAAATAGGTGCTCAAAGAAAATTAAAATGATTCTTTCACAAATGAAATCTCACCAAACAGTAATTCAGCTCCTTGGACCATCGTTGTTTAAGGAATTTCTACACGTTTGCTAGGAGCTACAGGATGGCATCTCCTACTGTGTAGTGGAAACCCTTGGTGGGACGGAGTTTCAGCTAAGCTACAGGTTTGCATAAAGTAGATACCTTCAGAACTTCGGTATTTATGAGTAAAGTAAACCACCAGTGGAGCTCTGGCCGGATAATGCAGGCACGCCTTTGAGTGAAGAAGGCAAGCATGTATCAGGATGATAAATTTAAATTCTGCTTTCTGTAAATGATACAAATATCGAGGAATAAGAGCGTGTTTCCGCAGATACTGAATAGTACGCATGATTCATCTCCACGCATGAGTAAAAGGGGAAAATGTGGTCAGAAATTGATTGCGCTGTGTGTAAAGTACCAAGTTATATCATTATTGCTATCGTCCAAGTATCCCCACCAAAGTTGCTTATGGAACACAGGTAGGATCACTACGGGAAATGCCTCTTTATTCACTCCGCTTCCATAGCAGTAAGAAAAGATCATCACTCGTTAGAAGTTCCAAGATCAACGTGTAGGGCTACAGCATTTTTTAGTACGTGAACAAAATCTGTCGCCCCAAAGTCAGCACAGGTGAGTACAGAATAAGCATGAGTTGCTCAAAGATAGGAAGCAAAAAAAGAAGCAGAAAAAAAAGACTGCTTCTACTCAGGCACAGCGTCTCTTAGTTACTCACTATAGTTCAAACACCAACACAATAGAAGAGCGCTGAAGATATCTTTCCGAAATCTAAAAACTACCGTCAGAACACTAAGTAGCAGTGCGATCACGTGAGTGAAGAAGTACCTTCCAGTAGCTTTACAACGGCGCCTTATAGGGTTTTTTTTTGAGTTGTGATCATTCACCGCGCATAGTTTTTATAATCACACGAATAGATCAGCGACAAAACAGTAAAATGGTGGGGGGTTTCCACAAAAAGGATACACTATCAACGCTTCCATTAGCTATGCTGGCTATCTCGAAACCTAGCCCTCAGTAGAGTGACAATTTTTTTGAAATTTAAGTATAGTGAGAAAGGGTAGTTCACAAAACAAAACAAAAAATGGCAACAGAAGTGCTTCATGAGTATGTGAAAGAAGAAATTGGTTTAATAAAAATAAAAAAGACAAAGTATGTGGTGAGGCAAAAGCCAGCGCGTTTTGCCTTCTTGGGAATTTCTAGCAGATGGCAGTATCTGGCCACTTGACCGTGGCACAAGGCAGAAGTTCCTTTCCTCATTGATATCAGCCTTAGTCGCGTAACACCATAGTGACGTCAATAAAGATATTATTAATTTTTTTTTTTGAGAGCAATGGAGAATAGGAATTCCTACCTTTCCCACCTAACAGCAGAGGTAAGAATAGAGACTGAACACAGCCAGATAACTTTTACCAGAGAAAGCCTTGATTAAAAAAAAAAAATTCATCAGCGACGTTCGATTTCAGCAGAAGAAAAGAAAGATGTGAAACTCGAGGCAAAGTCAGTTTATAGAGGTAGTAAATTCTGTCGCTTCATCCAAATAATACGAAAGCAGTGTGAAAAATTAGCCAGTTTTAAATCTCCACAGTGCGATAGGAGCTCATTTTTATGCAGCTCTGTCGACGTGTTTGTACCACATTCCAACCACTGATTTCAGACCAATAAAGATTTGTGGCACGCGCATGACTTCACCGTTATGAACCATGCTTTGCAAGCAGTATACTAGCATTACCAGGAGCTGAAAAAAACGTGTAGAGTCAACACAGCCTTCTAAAGGTGAGAAGACATATATAGCCCCCACGTCATTTCAGCAGGGATCCATATCTTTACGGGCCCTCTACTAATTTCTTACCATACAGACTAATAATAATAAGAATACAAGCTTCGAGGGAAACAGAAAAGTATTTTTACCTTTAACTCAAATCCAACACGACGGTGCTCTCTGCAGTTGTGGCGGGCCAGCTTCATAGATATTCTTCGTGAAGAAAAGCGATCACTATGCAACCTCCACATATACTAGGTGAATCGGCAGCTCGAAAATATTCAGCAAAAATACTTATGATACAAACAAAGCAAGAAAGCTTCACAACTAATAAGTACACATACCTCTGAGAGGTACAAGGAGAAAATAGAGAATTTGACAATTCAAATTATTGGAGCACAGAACCTTTCTCTACGCATTCTTTGGTTTGCCGGGCTGAGTGGATGTTGCTGATTTCAGCATATTTGCACTAGAAAAAAAGACACAATGCAACCTGGGATCTGCGCACCTACGATGGAGTTCTTGGCTAATTGGTTACATCACATTGGGGATTCGATTCTGGAGACGGGTTGTTCTCTGCCACGGCAGCTCTCTCTGGCTATGGGTGGTGGCGCGGTGGGCTTCTATGGCGGCTGAAAGGAAGAAAAATTATGTCGATGGGGCTGTGGAAGCTTGTTCGCAAGTGGAAGTTCACAAACGGGCACCGCAGCTCTTGTAGGTAGAGTCGACGCAATTGTCAAAGGGGTCATAC
This sequence comes from Leishmania tarentolae, assembly GCA_033953505.1. Classification (NCBI taxonomy): domain Eukaryota; phylum Euglenozoa; class Kinetoplastea; order Trypanosomatida; family Trypanosomatidae; genus Leishmania; species Leishmania tarentolae. The sequence goes on along the minus strand of CP119857.1, from coordinate 1,218,535 downwards.
GAATAGGAAGACATCATCACTAAGACTCTATCACACGGCTCCACTAGAGGTGCACGGATTTTCGAGTAAACAACCGTCATAATTTTGACTGGAAACAGAGTAGTTCAACCGATCCACTCTCTTTCTTTGTCAGCTTTCATGAGGGCATTGTGCATGTGAGAACTCTCCATGTGTATAAGGTAGCCTGGGCTGGGGCTGTGCATGGGAGACCTACAGTGATGATGACGCCTACACAAGATCACTACAGACTGTCTCTGAGATGACCCTAATATGCGCATCCCACCTGCGGTGTTTCTGCTTTCGCTGCGTGGCGGTGGTGCTGGGCCCCGCCGGTGCTGTGTGCAGCGGGATCGCAATGGGGGCTGAACGACGCCAAACGGTGTTGCACCGGTTTCCTTGGTTGATCTTCTGCGGAATTGTGCATTCAGAAAGACGTATGGTGGCTTCAGAAGCTTACGAGCATTGATATCTGAACTTTTGGTACGCTCGTATAGAAATCGGAAGCTGGCCACTCACGTCCTATTGATCAAATCACCAGCTTGTGGGGGTGGTGGACGTTCGGCTTTTGGGGGGTGCCCGGGTTTGGCGGTTCGCCCTTCCTCCTTTCATGCCGTTTGGGGTGGTTCTCTGCGGTGTTGGGGATTCGCGGTTCCGTGGCTGGGTTGGCGCCTCGGGGCCCCCGTCCCCCTCCTTGGGGTGTGTGTGGAAGGGGGGGGGGGGGCTTTTTTTTCCCTTCGCCGGGGGGCCCTTTCGTGTGCCTTGGGATTTTCGTTTGCGCGCCGCCCCTGGCCCGTGGCTAAGCATACCCCCAAAACCCCCCGCGGCCCGAAGGCCCTTGGTTCGCCGAGGTCGCGCCAGCGGCAATCCAGGGCGTGTTCTTCCTCGGACGGGGATCGCTGAGCGCCGCGGGTCTCCCAGTGCCCCTGTTAGGGATGGCGAAGGCGGAACCCACTGGCGTCAGGGTGAAAAGGGATTGCCCCCCAAGCCAGCCGACGCGGTCGTGAATACATCGAAAACCGGCACGGGGGGGAGCGTTGGGCGAACCGCCGATAAGATTGTCTAGCCCCTGGTCGCCACACACGCCTCTAGGACTCTCTCCCTCGCCACGGGCGTCGCTCAGCTTCTCCCCGCTTGACGACGCACGCATTGGCTTCACCCCCACCGTCTCCCGCTTCTTTTCGGTAGCGCGCCAGGCGAGCGCCACAAGGAGGCAAAGGACTGGGGGACACCAGGCCACAGAACAGGCATCCATAACGCACCGCGTTGCGCTGCGTCCTGCGGGTCTCTTTGCTGGCTCCTTGCTAAAGCCACCAGAGCAGCTCAGGCTGGGCTCGCGCAGTGCCTTGATGCCGCGGTCCAGACACATCGCCAAGCCACGGGAAGCTGCAGGGAAGCTCAATGCATGAAAGGGGCGTTCAGGTGAAAGGGTCGAGGCCGAGGTAGGCTCATGCGTAAGTGCGTGGGGGCGCATGGGAGAGTCAAAGTTGTGTGCAGCGATTCAATTCTCAACACAATGCAAATAATGAGCTAGGGGGAGGAAAAGGCGAGGCAGCAGCAAATGCAAAAGCCGCAGTAGAAGAGAGATTCAGCGCGTGGAGTGGTGCGGGGGAACCTTTGCCACATGCTACATACATAACTTTCATGCACGGCTCGTGCACCGGGAGCTGCCCTGTTTGTAAAAAAATGGATGCTGTCTTTTTCTCGTTCGGTGTGCCTCATAACTGCTTTACACACACGCACAAACAACGAGAGAATCGAAAGGGAGGTAGAAGGCGCGAGGGAGGGGCAGCACAGCCAACCAGCCTTCCCCGCACGCAAGAAAAAAGAAGGTGGGGGCTGGCAACGAGGGCATAGGACGACACACCGACGGAGAAAGGTTGCGTGCATAGAAGGATGGGGGAGCGGTAGTTTTCTACGGCTTTACATCATCTGTCTTCGGTTGCGTGGGTACGGTGCGCGCAGCCGGAGGAAATCGCGTAGCCGTGCACAGCAGGGAACGGGAGGGGTGAAGCAAAGGGGGTGAGGAGGGCGGTAAACGTGCAAACGCCATCGAATAACCATGCGGGAGAAGGGGCCTAAAGAAGCCAGGAAGGATGATCGGAAAAGGGAGACGCACCCCTCCCTCAGACGGCAGCCCTTAGATACAGACGAGGCCGCGACAAACTAGCTGAAGGCGGCAGCAATGCAAAGCAAGCCGAATCAAAGACAGCGCAAACGAACGAACAAAAAAGACGCTTGACGGAGAGCACGTGACCGAGTGGTCACCTGCTCAGCCCAATGCCCGAAACTTGCCATCCTCGCGGACTCTCCAACCACGCGCTCTTGCAAAGCCCGTGCTGATGTGAGGCACCACAGCGGTCTTGGCGAACGCAGGCGATGATGCACTTGTGAACAAGGGCACTCGGCAATAGAAGCGATCACATAGGAGGGGGAAGCAGAAAAGGTGCAGTGCTACTGGCTGTTCTCGCTAGCGTCCGAGCGACGGCAGCCTGCGCATCAGTACCACAATTCCCCAAAGGAGCTCTGGGCCAAGAGTATCCGGGCAGCGGCGGCGTGTCTGGAGCAACGGGAGCGCACCCTGTGGCCACCGAGTCGGAGCCGTCGTCGAGAGGCGCAACAGCGCCGAGCAATATCGCTTGATACAGCGGCACAGCAGTGTGAATACTCCGCACGACTGCTCCGCATTCTCCGTTCCCAGACTTCGCCGCCTGTGAATCAGAGGCGCGTGCAGGAGACAAGCTGGCGGTGCCAAAGGTACTGCTCCACGCCGCTCGCTCTCTTCCTAGGACTCTGCAGCCGCACATGCACAGCCAGAGGGCATCTAAGACCCGCAGGACACTACCAGGCACGCCGCCAACGACAACCACGCCGCTTCTGCCGCAGACGCCGCTTCCACTGAATAAATCATTGGTGCTCCCGACGCGCGCATCATGGGCAGCATTGTCCGACAGCCTGTGGGGATGGAAGTACCTGGACGGCTGCGCAGGGTCGACCTAAGCGCTGCTGCCGTTGTTGCCCCATTCCTGCTGCGCTGCAGCGTCTGCGATGACCTGGTCAAAGCCCATCGAAGCGTGAATCAGGTAAAGAAGATCCTGCGCTCTCTAGGCGCGGAAACGCGCGGCTGTGCCAGAAGATACACATGTGACCGTGGGTGCGACCCTCAAACATACGGTCATAGGAGCTGGCAAGGGAAAGCACGGGCGCGGGAGAGGATGGAGTGGGGTGGAGTGGAGAAAAACAACGCGAGTGGCGAGGCGAAGTGAAGCGTGGAAGCACGAAAGCAAAACGGTGTGCGACCAACACTCACCGGGAGGTTGCCAGACGCTCTGAGAGTTGTGAGGCAGCAAGGTGGGCAATATCCTGCAGCGCCACCGCACAACAGGTGCCACATCGCTGGAGCAACCGATGACTTTCTTTTTCCGTGCTTTATTTTTCTCTTAACCTTGCCTTTGCCTGCAGGCACCGAGAACGATAAATGACATAGATTACTTGGAAAGTACGCCACACGCGTCCGCGATCTAATTTCCTCATCCTTCCAGAGGCCGTATTCGAATGTATGCAGCGCCACTACACCGTCCCCCACCCCCTCTGTTGTGTCGCTTTCGTTTTCCTATGCTTCTCGTGAAGACCCTCTCCAGTGGCTCACACGCCTACGGCCACCTAGACCCACACACCGCTATGAGGACACGTACCATCACGCGAAGCTACACCACAGGAGCTTTTGCGCATGTGGTATGCATGTGCCGTGCCGTTAAGCTCCTCCCCTCTTTTGCATCCTTGCAGTACGGCGTACGCAAAGCACAGCGAGGAAAAGGGCGGAGGGCAGCTCGTGCCATGCTGAGCTTCCAGAGGTTAGCTCAAAGAGGAAAGCGGAAGACGGGAGATCATGGGAAACACAAACACACACAGAGAGAGAGGGGCCGAATCATGTGTGTGGTGGGGCCGAGTGACCACGCAACGCCGACACACAGGCCACACCGCTGTCACTTCGTGGCATATTCAAACATACGCAAACACAGATGCCCATGCACGTGGGCACAGCCATCAGCATACGTATGTACCAATATGCACAGGTATCTACGCAAATCAGCGCGGACGTCCGCATTAAAAAAAACCAGGACTGTTGCACTTGCGTGTCCAGATTAGTTGTCAGGGAGTATAATATAGATAGGGGTTTCAATGAGGTGGAAAAAAATGCGGTAAAACAAGCAAGAGGAGCTTGGCGGGCCCTCATGGTGTTATCAGTAGGCACTGAGACAGAAACAGCCCAGAGGTGAGCAAGCGCTGGTGCGCGAGGGAGAGAGCAAGACCCTCCCCCCGCATCCGACGTGAGGAAACAGTGACTGGGCGTGGCGGGTGCGTGACAGCGCGTTCTGAGGACGTGGAGGAAAAGAGGAAACCAGGGAACAGCAAGGAACAAGAAAAAGAAACACAAGATGTTGAGTGGGGGGAGAAGGGCGAGTTGAGTGAGAGGGGGACGCTGCGAAGTAGTGAGCAGCACACTTACACGCGCACACAAGCAGGTCCCGAGTCCTGCGCACACATACTTCCTCTGTCCCCTCGCGCGAAGTTGAAGACGAAACAAAACAAAGATGAAAGCCAGGAGAGACGAGCGTTAGAAAGAACTGCTTAGCACGAGAGAGCACAAAATAGAGGTGTTGCAGCTGCACGCTACGGTGCACACAACAAGGGGCAGTCCAGAAGCATTTACGTCATGGGCTGTATTGCAGACAGGCCTGGGAGACGCGAGACAGGGGCGAGGTAGACATCACGGCACCGCCTCTATCTCCTCGTGTGCCACCCAGAAGTACAAAAGGGGACGGCGTGGACAACAACGGCAAGGGACGCGAGGGCGCGAGGGCGCGCGCGGGTGGTGGGTGGGCAGCAGACGGGAATGACAAGGAACGGCACAAGCAGGAAAACGCACACCGCGCTTTGCTGCACCATGTCCCGCGGCCACGAACACGGCAGAGAGTACGTGCGCACCGCTCCCGCTCATCGACATGTGCTACACTAAGGGGGACAGAGTGCAAAGCCAGGGCCACAGCACAAGAAAGAGTTCCATATGCACATCAAACATCGGCGGCAGCCAAGGCAGGTGCTGCTCGCGGAGACAGGCAACGGGAGAGGGGGGAAGGGGGTCCTTATGAGCCACAAGAAGAAACCGGAACCGTGGAGAGAGAAGAGAAGTGCACCCCTCCTGCCCCCCACACACAGACAGAGCCCCCACCAGGGAGCACGAGTGAGTCGGTGTGCTTCAGTCGTCTCCGCTGTCGCTGCGTGTCGACGCGTGCTCGCCTTCCCGCGAGGCGTCTCCCTCGCCGCGCTTGGGTGAGCAGCGCGGGGGAGAGAGGGAAACGCGGAAACCAGCGGAGAGGGGGCAGGCTTTGTGGCGGGGTCCTCCATTGCCTTTTCCAGCCACATGCGGTGCACACCACTGCCGTACGTGCTGGGGCGCATCGCCGGCCTCCATGGCATCATGCGCAGCTCGTAGGAGTGCACAACAGCAGCAGCTCGGCTGCCAGGCGTGAGTGGACAGCGGTGCTTGCACGACACCCGAGCTCCGGCACCTGGGGGAGGAGCTGCGGGCTGCAGATCCGTGCACCACCAGCACCGGGCAACTACACAATGTCATCCTCAATAGAGCTTACACTGTCGTCCGAAAAGGTGGCGACACTCACACCATGGCCGCGGCCTCTTCCCCGCGCGCGCCAGCTGCGCACCGACCTCTTCGGCATAAGAGATGTAGAGGGTGACTGCGAGAGTGGCACCACCTGGTCCTCACCGATTGAGGGGCTGGAGGATGGCATCTCACCGACTGCGCCCCCGCCACGCGAGGAGGCCACCGACAGTGGATTGACGGAGAGAACACTCGGCAGCGCGTCATTCTCAGCAGTCATCGACGTTGAAGCTTCGGCAGGTGGATTTAATAATATGCCAGTTCTCCCTCCACACCATAGGAATACTTCATCTCATACACTTGTTGCTGTGTTTGGCGCTTCTTATTACGCCGCTGTTTGGCAGCGAGGAAGCACCACAGAAGCACGCCAAGGGCAGTCAGAAAACAGGCACCGAACAGGCAACCCAAAATGATCGCGCAGGTTTTATCACACGGAGAACGTTTTGGTAGTCGCATCATGCACGCTGTTTCCTGTGCCGCAGCCCGGCTGTGCACGGCGACCTTCACAACATCAAGCGGGCGCACGGCGGCGGTGGCCGTGCTTGTGACAGCGACGGGGGGCATTATGGCGGAAGGGAGAAAGAAGCAGGGCGCTGAGTGTTCGCACGTGCGGCTGCTGGTGGGGCGCCGTGGGGTTGGGTGGCCGAGAATGCGAGATGGAGCGGACGGGTGAGCGGCTGAGGTGCCTGTACACGGTGGGTGAGTGCCGAAGGATGCCGCTGCTGGAGGGAAGAGGGAGGCGGAGAGAAGGCGGTGTGTGGGGAAGGGTGTGGGTGAGAGTAGCGCGCTTTTTGTGTTGTCTGGCTTGCGCAGTCTTGCTGAGTAGGAGAGGCGGGTGAGGGGCGGCGGTGGTCGGGAGGAGGGCGTGGGGGGGGGACAGGGGGCATGGCATGGCCGGTGAGCACAACACAGCGGCGGAGCGAGAACGAAGCGGCGAGCTGACTGGCTGGAGCGCAGTCACGTCTGCGTGCTTGCCGTGCGCAAGGGACTGCGGTTGGGCCGTCCTCCTGCACGCGCGTGGGCAACCGCTTTCCACGGGACACCACCGCGCGCGACGCGGCTACAGCGACAGCGCCAAGAAGCTTCCAGCCTAAGAAGCACTCCGCCGGTTTCCCGCGCTGCGGCGTCCCTCTGCACGCTGGCGCCCATCATCGCTTCTGCAGCGGTGCTCGGACAGAGCAGAGGCAGCGCGCGCACGTGTACAATGCTTGCTGAGATGGACGACAAGACAGAAAGTACGAGAGCCGCAAGGGGGAGCGTACAGACGTGCTCGAGGTGTGTGGCGGAGGCAGGGGAGATGCGGGTGACGAGAATGCGGGAACGCACCACCCACAATACACCGGGGGAGGCGCCTTTACATCTCCGCTCATAGCACACTGGCTGCCTCCAGCACCGTGGCCACCGCGCACAGCCCCCTCCCCGTCGCCGTACGACGGCCACGCCCCCACTCAGTGTACCGCCCCCGCACTGGCCAGCAGCCCAGCTGCCCACCAGCCATTCGATGGACACAGGCAGCGCACGCGGGAACAACGAAGGCACAGAGTCCGTTTGAGAACGACACTCCTCGCAGTCGGTGCACACACACAGAAGGGAAGCAAACATAGAACTTTGGCACATATACATGGGAGGAGGGTGGGGGGGACAACCAGGGAGCCGGCCAAGGGGCTGCGCAGCGACGCCATTCATCTCCTACAGGTAGTCGGGCGCATGCAGTCCAATGCGATGCCGGCAAGGGAAGCGTTCGCGCACCTCTTCCACTGTCTCGGCTGAGAGCGAGGCGATGAAGACCCTGGCGCGTGGGCGAGCGTGAAGAATCACGACCGCCGGCAGCGCGCAGCTCGACACGCGCTGCGCACCAGCTCTTTACATCCATACGGCAGCCCATCGCTTTCGCCGCATCGAGAGAGGGCGGGAGGAGGCACGCGCAAAGGGACAAATAGGCAGGCCCTACGTGCGGTCTCTCTGCAGGCATCGTGGCACAGCCACGTCCACAGCACAGCGGCAAGCGCCGTGCCCCGGCGCGTATGCCCTTATCTGCGTGAGGCGCAGTGCGCACACCCAAGCCAGCCAGCTCCACCTTCACACGCACAGCTCCACCTAAGTGCCAGCAGCGGGAAAGAGCGGGGCGCGCGAGCACCCCACGTGGGGCAGCAGCGGGCAAGAATAGTGCGCGGACAGGAGCAACCCACCACACGATGGCAGCACGACAAGAGACACACAGCGCGCGGCAGCCTTGGGAGCTCCCTCTTCTTCCTTGCAGTACGGCGTACGCAAAGCACAGCGAGGGAAAGGGCGGAGGGCAGCTCGTGCCATGCTGAGCTTCCAGAGGTTAGCTCAAAGAGGGAAGCGGAAGACGGGAGATCATGGAAAGCACAAACACACAGAGAGAGAGAGGGGCCGAATCATGTGTGTGGTGGGGCCGAGTGACCACGCAACGCCGACACACACGCACACATACACATACACACACATACACAGATATATATATATATATATATTTACTCATCCGTATGTACATCTCTACATACATATGCACATACACAGGACACGTGCACGCACGAATTAAAAAAGAGACGCGGGGAGGCTCGCATGCACGCCCCGCTTGCTTGGCGGCGTCTCTAAGGGTGGCGGGGGACGATGAGACGGAAAACAAATGTTGTAGAACAAGCAAGAGGAGCTTGGCGGGCCCTCATGGTGTTATCAGTAGGCACTGAGACAGAAACAGCCCAGAGGTGAGCAAGCGCTGGTGCGCGAGGGAGAGAGCAAGACCCTCCCCCCGCATCCGACGTGAGGAAACAGTGACTGGGCGTGGCGGGTGCGTGACAGCGCGTTCTGAGGACGTGGAGGAAGAGAGGAAACCAGGGAACCGCAAGGAACAAGAAAAAGAAACACAAGATGCTGAGTGGGGGGGGGAGAAGGGCGAGTTGAGTGAGAGGGGGACGCTGCGAAGTAGTGAGCAGCACACACACACGCGCACACAAGCAGGTCCCGAGTCCTGCGCACACATACTTCCTCTGTCCCCTCGCGCGAAGCCGAAGACGAAACAAAACAAAGATGAAAGCCAGGAGAGACGAGCGTTAGAAAGAACTGCTTAGCACGAGAGAGCACAAAATAGAGGTGTTGCAGCTGCACGCTACGGTGCACACAACAAGGGGCAGTCCAGAAGCATTTACGTCATGGGCTGTATTGCAGACAGGCCTGGGAGACGCGAGACAGGGGCGAGGTAGACATCACGGCACCGCCTCTATCTCCTCGTGTGCCACCCAGAAGTACAAAAGGGGACGGCGTGGACAACAACGGCAAGGGACGCGAGGGCGCGAGGGCGCGCGCGGGTGGTGGGTGGGCAGCAGACGGGAATGACAAGGAAGGGCACAAGCAGGAAAACGCACACCGCGCTTTGCTGCACCATGTCCCGCGGCCACGAACACGGCAGAGAGTACGTGCGCACCGCTCCCGCTCATCGACATGTGCTACACTAAGGGGGACAGAGTGCAAAGCCAGGGCCACAGCACAAGAAAGAGTTCCATATGCACATCAAACATCGGCGGCAGCCAAGGCAGGTGCTGCTCGCGGAGACAGGCAACGGGAGAGGGGGGAAGGGGGTCCTTATGAGCCACAAGAAGAAACCGGAACCGTGGAGAGAGAAGAGAAGTGCACCCCTCCTGCCCCCCACACACAGACAGAGCCCCCACCAGGGAGCACGAGTGAGTCGGTGTGCTTCAGTCGTCTCCGCTGTCGCTGCGTGTCGACGCGTGCTCGCCTTCCCGCGAGGCGTCTCCCTCGCCGCGCTTGGGTGAGCAGCGCGGGGGAGAGAGGGAAACGCGGAAACCAGCGGAGAGGGGGCAGGCTTTGTGGCGGGGTCCTCCATTGCCTTTTCCAGCCACATGCGGTGCACACCACTGCCGTACGTGCTGGGGCGCATCGCCGGCCTCCATGGCATCATGCGCAGCTCGTAGGAGTGCACAACAGCAGCAGCTCGGCTGCCAGGCGTGAGTGGACAGCGGTGCTTGCACGACACCCGAGCCCCGGCACCTGGGGGAGGAGCTGCGGGCTGCAGATCCGTGCACCACCAGCACCGGGCAACTACACAATGTCATCCTCAATAGAGCTTACACTTTCGTCCGAAAAGGTGGCGACACTCAGACCTTGGCCGCGGCCTCTTCCCCGCGCGCGCCAGCTGCGGGCTGACCTCTTCGGCATAAGAGATGTAGAGGGTGTCTGCGAGAGTGGCATCGCCTGGTCCTCACCGATTGAGGGGCTGGAGGATGGCATCTCACCGACTGCGCCCCCGCCACGCGAGGAGGCCACCGACAGTGGATTGGCGGAGAGAACACCCGGCAGCGCGTCCTGCTCAGAAGTCATCGACGTTGAAGCTTCGGCGCTGTTCTCAGGTATTTCCGTGTCCTCTTCCCCTGTGTAGGACTGCTCCTTGTTGCAGTCATCCTCCTCCATGTGCTGCTGCTCACGCCGTCGTTTTGCAGCGAGGAACCACCACAGAAGCACGCCAAGGGCAATCAGAAAACAGGCACCGAACAGGCAACCCAAAATGATCGCGCAGGTTGCGTTGCACCCAGAAGATTTTGCTGGACGAAGGATGCACGCTCCATTCTTTTGAATAGTAATTTGTGAAGAGGGGACCTTCACAACATCAAGCGGGCGCACGGCGGCGGTGGCCGTGCTTGTGACAGCGACGGGGGGCATTATGGCGGAAGGGAGAAAGAAGCAGGGCGCTGAGTGTTCGCACGTGCGGCTGCTGGTGGGGCGCCGTGGGGTTGGGTGGCCGAGAATGCGAGATGGAGCGGACGGGTGAGCGGCTGAGGTGCCTGTACACGGTGGGTGAGTGCCGAAGGATGCCGCTGCTGGAGGGAAGAGGGAGGCGGAGAGAAGGCGGTGTGTGGGGAAGGGTGTGGGTGAGAGTAGCGCGCTTTTTGTGTTGTCTGGCTTGCGCAGTCTTGCTGAGTAGGAGAGGCGGGTGAGGGGCGGCGGTGGTCGGGAGGAGGGCGTGGGGGGGGGACAGGGGGCATGGCATGGCCGGTGAGCACAACACAGCGGCGGAGCGAGAACGAAGCGGCGAGCTGACTGGCTGGAGCGCAGTCACGTCTGCGTGCTTGCCGTGCGCAAGGGACTGCGGTTGGGCCGTCCTCCTGCACGCGCGTGGGCAACCGCTTTCCACGGGACACCACCGCGCGCGACGCGGCTACAGCGACAGCGCCAAGAAGCTTCCAGCCTAAGAAGCACTCCGCCGGTTTCCCGCGCTGCGGCGTCCCTCTGCACGCTGGCGCCCATCATCGCTTCTGCAGCGGTGCTCGGACAGAGCAGAGGCAGCGCGCGCACGTGTACAATGCTTGCTGAGATGGACGACAAGACAGAAAGTACGAGAGCCGCAAGGGGGAGCGTACAGACGTGCTCGAGGTGTGTGGCGGAGGCAGGGGAGATGCGGGTGACGAGAATGCGGGAACGCACCACCCACAATACACCGGGGGAGGCGCCTTTACATCTCCGCTCATAGCACACTGGCTGCCTCCAGCACCGTGGCCACCGCGCACAGCCCCCTCCCCGTCGCCGTACGACGGCCACGCCCCCACTCAGTGTACCGCCCCCGCACTGGCCAGCAGCCCAGCTGCCCACCAGCCATTCGATGGACACAGGCAGCGCACGCGGGAACAACGAAGGCACAGAGTCCGTTTGAGAACGACACTCCTCGCAGTCGGTGCACACACACAGAAGGGAAGCAAACATAGAACTTTGGCACATATACATGGGAGGAGGGTGGGGGGGACAACCAGGGAGCCGGCCAAGGGGCTGCGCAGCGACGCCATTCATCTCCTACAGGTAGTCGGGCGCATGCAGTCCAATGCGATGCCGGCAAGGGAAGCGTTCGCGCACCTCTTCCACTGTCTCGGCTGAGAGCGAGGCGATGAAGACCCTGGCGCGTGGGCGAGCGTAAAGAATCACGACCGCCGGCGGCGCGCAGCTCGACACGCGCTGCGCACCAGCTCTTTACATCCATACGGCAGCCCATCGCTTTCGCCGCATCGAGAGAGGGCGGGAGGAGGCACGCGCAAAGGGACAAATAGGCAGGCCCTACGTGCGGTCTCTCTGCAGGCATCGTGGCACAGCCACGTCCACAGCACAGCGGCAAGCGCCGTGCCCCGGCGCGTATGCCCTTATCTGCGTGAGGCGCAGTGCGCACACCCAAGCCAGCCAGCTCCACCTTCACACGCACAGCTCCACCTAAGCGCCAGCAGCGGGAAAGAGCGGGGCGCGCGAGCACCCCACGTGGGGCAGCAGCGGGCAAGAATAGTGCGCGGACAGGAGCAACCCACCACACGATGGCAGCACGACAAGAGACACACAGCGCGCGGCAGCCTTGGGAGCTCCCTCTTCTTCCTTGCAGTACCGCGTACGCAAAGCACAGCGAGGAAAAGGGCGGAGGGCAGCTCGTGCCATGCTGAGCTTCCAGAGGTTAGCTCAAAGAGGGAAGCGGAAGACGGGAGATCATGGAAAGCACAAACACACAGAGAGAGAGAGGGGCCGAATCATGTGTGTGGTGGGGCCGAGTGACCACGCAACGCCGACACACACGCACACATACACATACACACACATACACAGATATATATATATAGATATATTTATATATACATACATATGCACATACACAGGACACGTGCACGCACGAATTAAAAAAGAGACGCGGGGAGGCTCGCATGCACGCCCCGCTTGCTTGGCGGCGTCTCTAAGGGTGGCGGGGGACGATGAGACGGAAAACAAATGTTGTAGAACAAGCAAGAGGAGCTTGGCGGGCCCTCATGGTGTTATCAGTAGGCACTGAGACAGAAACAGCCCAGAGGTGAGCAAGCGCTGGTGCGCGAGGGAGAGAGCAAGACCCTCCCCCCGCATCCGACGTGAGGAAACAGTGACTGGGCGTGGCGGGTGCGTGACAGCGCGTTCTGAGGACGTGGAGGAAGAGAGGAAACCAGGGAACCGCAAGGAACAAGAAAAAGAAACACAAGATGCTGAGTGGGGGGGGGGAGAAGGGCGAGTTGAGTGAGAGGGGGACGCTGCG